>OOFE01017507.1:0-20727 GCA_900323365.1 Monocentris japonica
CCGCCGTTATGGAATGAAAATGGGACACACTGAGGTGACAAATGGCTGTGGAGAAAGGCACGCTCAGCACTTCAGGGATGTCAAAAGGGCACGATGTATACAAGGTCAATTATAAGCCACTCCTGAAGTTGACTTAACTAAAGTATCTGAGTTCTCGACATGAATAAAACAGCATGCGCTTTGACAGAGCCCTGCTCTCATGGTAATATATCATTTTTACTTTTGTAATACACACTTTTTGTTTTTGCCAAATACATAATTTTTTTTCTCAATTGGTGGGATATGTAGTGCATATTCAAGGTATAAAAAATATAGAGTGCCCTGAATGTGATCTGTGTCCCCAGTGCTTCAATCTGATCTCAAACACATTTTTCCAATTATAGTTTCATCTCATTGTTTAGGTCAAGGAGAGCTGGATCAGACCTCTCTGAAAACTACAGTATCCACACACACACGCACACACACACATACACACACACACACACACATACAGACTCTACTGACACTAGACTCTGGCCATCTGAAAGTGATTAGCCTCCTCTCTCAAGGCTTCCCCCAGTACAATCCAACTCCCAAGATCCAAACCTGACAGGCTCCATTATGATTCTATTTTGATTTCTCTGCAAATCTGTTTGAATCCATCTGGACTGATTAAATCACAGCTGAGGCGCAACAGCCTGTCCAGCGGCATTTATTTTGGTTCAGCATATCAAATAAATTCCAAATACTGAGATCATTTGAAACAGCTATCATAAATACATAGACCATGACTCTAATGTGTGCATACTGGCAGATGTTAGGTGTAAAGATAGTCTTCCAACACTCTGATAGTCTTGGGTGTACAGAGCAACTTAACTTCAGGTATATAACAAAGGTCCAAATGAGAAATTAAAGGAAAATCAAGATATTCTTGTAAAATTACAGCAGTGAAATATGTACAACATATAAACTGTGACTTTTTCACAGAGATGAGGAGCCTGTCCAAAATTCATTCAGTGATATGTTAATTATACATAGAAAAGCTGAAAAGATTAGTTTAGTCGCCTAGCACTAAAAGAAAGTGAAATGAGCAAAGGGTTACTTTCTCTTGTTATCAATATACTGTATGTATATGATGTTCTTTGCCTACATATTGTGCATTATTTTTCAATCATAGTACACCTCGTTGTGTAATACCCTGACATAATGGTTTACTGTGTATGTCAAAGAGATTGAATCTAGCTTGCCTATCTTTTTTACCCCCAAGGTCAACTCTGAGGCTCATTGCTTCTCAGCATTCAACCAATCACAGCCCTTTCCAAACTGTGTTAGCCAGCATGCTAGCTTTAGTGGCTTTTTAGATAGCAATTAGGCTATCGCATGCAGTCCTGTGTGTCCTCTGTGCTACACACTCACTGCTCCCTGTGTGAGCAGATGGTACACAAAGTGCTACACATGTGGTTACCATAGAAACGGCCAGCGGTGTGCAGTTGGTGCTTGTCCTGTCCAGAGTGCTCCTTTTCTTGCCTGATATTTCAAAAATGCACATAAATGTAAAAAATGCATTTCTAATTGCTGAATATAAACTATGTTATGCATGCTACTTTTAATTTTTTTTCTCAATACAAATATATGGGGGATACATTTGTATTGTATTGTATTGTATTGTTACTGTTCACTTGTTTCAATAAAGAAATACATTTTAATGCCATCCCATTTAAAAGATATGGTCTGATAGATATCATCAATTTTAAAAAATAAGATCTAATAAGATTTTCTGGGAAATGACACACCGCTTGGATCAATTCTCATCCATGACTAAGAAATCAGCAAAGTCTTGATTCATTAGTCCGGCAAGATAGTGTCCACCGATTGGTCAATCATGTGCGGCAACACCGCAACATGTGGCGAAAAGTTTTGTCAGATTCATCTTTGGCTGAGCAAGTCAGCGGTGGCCATGCACATGAAACGAGCACAAACACGACAATTTCACGATAGAAAACCAACTTGCTGTTCGCGCCTCATTTAAAATGAATGACTTACAGCTGTCCATCGCTTATCGTGTGAAAAGCCCCTTAGACATGTTAGCTGGCAAGCTAACCCTAATGCCACTGCAAAGGCAATTTGTCACATAATTTTTAGCAAATCTAAGAATTATTTATGAGTCATTTATTGGCTGGCTTAATACCCTCTTGAGGCACTACAGAATCAGTCTGTAAAGAGGCTGGAAAACATGATGCACTGTGTACCAGCAATGGAGCTAGTATGCTTTCTTATCAGCATCAGAAGCTAGATCAAATAGAATATGTTAGGCAATAACTACGCCTTCCCTGCTGAAAAAACAGCCTAGACCAGCCAAACTGGTTATGCTGGTGGCAAGCTTATGCTGATCGTGCACATTCATGCTGCTCTTATCTGGTTTATCAGCATCAGTGTCCTCATTTACCACCTTAACCAGAATCAGACCATCTCTTCCCAAGACCAGTAAAAGGCCAGCAGTGCCTACCAAAACCCAGCTCAGACAATCAACCAGCTTTATCTTGTCTAAACTATTTTCTTCAACAGGGTTGACAAATATACGGAAACAATATCTACCCTCTCTTTTTTGTTTGATGGTCTAACATTAATGAATTTAATGAAATTAAGCTAGATAGCAAGCTAGACATAGAGATGCGAAGCAGCTAACTAGTGTGTTAAAAGAGTGGTAACAAACACAAACGTTTGGTAAAAAAAGATTTGGTGAGGTTGGTAACAAAAACCTGAATTCCCAGATATGCAAAAAATGACATGGTGTTAGCGTTAGCTTGGTGGCTAACAAAGAGACAAAAGCTGTGTCTGAAATTGCTCCCTATTCACTATACAGTGCAATATTTGGGGTGTCAACTATTTTGTAGGGCTGTCTGAATTCTTAGTGGACAATTTCACTGACTATATAGTCCACTATTTTAGACCCACAATCCTCTCTGATTTATAGTGTACAAACGATGTACATTATCGGGCCCTATATTAACCGTAATGCAATGTGGAGACAGCTGCTGGGGAAAAAATGCTAATTGCAAAGGCAGGCAAGCCCTAACATTAGCTACATGTGTAAGTACAAACTTTTTTATCACAATATTACTTCCCAACATTAGCTACAAATGAACGTTTTGATCACCATGTTACTTGACAAAGTTTTGAATAGTTTGTCAAAAGACGGTTAAAGATCGATTCAAAATACAGCAATAGTAGGCTAATTGCACATTTCCGGCATTCAGTAATGACAGCACTGTCTGAATTCACTCATTTGTTTTCACTATTCACACACAAAAATAGTGTGCTATATGGATTTTACTATATAGTGAATAGTGAATGAGTGAACGGGTAACATTTCAGACACAGCTAAAGACTTTATCTAAAGCTACTGTGCTAAACTGGCTAACACAGTTGCTGGGCTTAGGAAGAGGCTTAAGACTTGTGATTGGCTGAACACTGAGGGGCAGAATGAGCCTTTCAGGCTGCAGCTTCAGAATCGACCGTGGGGGCAAAAAAGACAGACAAGGGAAATCTCTGAATGCGCCTACCTAGAAGTGTATGGAGAAGGTTACCAAAGACTTGGACCGTATTCAAGCTCTAGCTTTAAGATTTGTACCCATAAAAGGTATCAAAATTGGCCTAAATGGTCTTCTTGACCAGAACATTTTCAAAGCAAATTGTAGGCTCTAGTCATTTCCAAAATTGGGGAACTTGGAGCAGGATCCATATTCTTGCAAAACCTTAATGTGACTTTAATCAGGTTTAAATGTCCAATCACTTGAAACAGGATCCTTTTTCAGATGATTTATTAGTGTGATCAACATACCCAGAGAGGGAATCTGGAAGGAAAGAGAGAGGGGGAGACATGCTCCCATATGATTCATGATTTTAGCCTGATTCTGCCAAAAGAATTCAGCTCAAGGAAATTACTAAATGTTTAAAATACGGAGACATTCAGCATCTCCTTTGCTTTTTGTCTTTTTGGCTGGAAACATACTTTTGACAGATGACTTTGCACATTGTTATTACCATGCTGAATTTGAGTTTATTGCTTTTAGAGGATTTGGCTGTAAGCACCAGACTAATTGTATGTATTAGTGTAGAATGAGTTTACTTGAGGATAGTTAGACCCATCAGGCCTATCAAATGTCTTCATCAATCAAAATTAACAAAAGAGCTTGCCTGTGGACACTCTAGTATGAACATAATGTTCTGTGTATTAAACTCAACAATTTGGAGTCGTGCATGATGTACATTTTATTATAAAACATAATTCAAGTTTTAACTCCTGCTGGTAAATTGTGAGAAAATATCTGCATATTGTATCATTTAATGAATGATACATTTTGTTCTTATCCTTTCATTGTTATTGAGACGCATCCTGTATTTGGCGCTCTTTTGAGATAACCACAGTCATTTTCACCTACACTGTCCTAATGACTAGGCTGACCTTATTATTGTTTTGTGCAGTATGGCTATCTGGCTACTGATGTCAGATATATGACAAACACTAATCAGCCACAACATTAAAACCACTGACAGGTGAAGTGAATAACATTGATTATTTTGTTACAATGTCACCTGTCAAGGGGTGGGACATATTGGGAAGCAAGTGAACAGTCAGTTCTTGAAGTTGATGTGTTGGAAGCAGGAAAAATGGGCAAGCATAAGGATCTGAGCGACTTTGACGAGGGCCAAATTGTGATGGCTAGACGACTGGGTCAGAGCATCTCCAAAACGACAGGTCTTGTGGGGTGTTCCCGGTATGCAGTGGTTAGTACCTACCAAAAGTGGTCCAAGGAAGGACAACTGGTGAACCGGCGACAGGGTCATGGGCGCCCAATTGATGTGCGTGGGGAGCGAAGGCTAACCCGTCTGGTCCGATCCCACAGAAGAGCTACTGTAGTACAAATTGCTGAAAAAGTTAATGGTGACTACGATAGAAAGGTGTCAGAACACACAGGGTATTGCAGCTTGGGGCAGCGTAGCTGCAGACCTGTCAGAGTGCTCATGCTGAGCCTTGTCCACCGCCGAAAGCGCCTGCAATGGGCACGTTAGCGTCAGAGCTGGACTATGGAGCAATGGAAGAAGGTGGCCTGGTCTGATGAATCACGTTTTCTTTTACATCATGTGGACGGCCGGGTGCGTGTGCGTTTACCTGGGGAAGAGATGGCACCAGCTGTTTCGGCGGCACGAGGGGGACCTACACAATTTTAGGCAGGTGGTTTTAATGTTATGGCTGATCGGTGTATATGAACTTCATGAAAGCATACAGCAGCGTGTTTTACCTGCCATGACACTTTTTGCAGGCCTAATGTATTGCAACGCCAAAGTACACAGATGATGTTAACACGCTCCTCTTAATCACCTGAGAGATACACAGCCTCTTGGCAATCTGGTAGCCGTTTTGGATTATTCTCTAATGACTAGAGAGACAGGTTGTAGATGATGTTAGCTGACACCAGTCTCACGGATCGCTACCATTCTGTCAGTGATTAAGTGACTCATCTACCTTTAGTAAACAAACCCCAGTATAGAGTCTCGCATCCATCAAAAGATGCCTTCTACTCGCTGTGCTTATCTGCCTTGGAAGAAATCCATAACACCTGTATGAAGGAGTGGATGCTATGTGGTCTCTTGGGATTTGCCCCATAAACAAACACATTCTGTTAAGACTACTAAAGCCATCCATGTATAAGGGGAGCAACTGTGATTTCCCATTACTATTTAGACTGCAGAAAGGGATTGGTATGCCATTCCTATATGTTTTTTTCTTCTGGGAAATTAAACTGAAAAACATTCTTGGGCTTTTTCAATAAACCTGGATGACCATGATGTATTAAAATACAACCAGTAATCCTAATGAGTCATTAATGATGTCATTAATTAAGCAAATTAATGCATGAATTAGTAATTTTTTTGTCAACATATTTATCTTCACTTAACACAGGAGTGGAATTAATATGAAGTCAGTTTCTTATAGTTATAGTAATTTGAAGCAAATCAGTTTATTCAGCAAGGTGCTCCGAATCAGATCATATACTCTAAGTTTCTATCATGTATTGTCCTTGAGTTATTGTGTTCACAAGACTGTGTCTACACGCAGACAGACAGACGGCACCATGACGACAGAATGACCCACGTCATGCACCAGGGTGGTGGTATGTTGAATGCACTTATTGTAAGTCGCTTTGGATAAAAGCGTCTGCTAAATGACTGCAATGTAATGTTATGTAACAATTCATTTAAAAAATTCAATTTCCAAAAATGTCATAAGGAGGTGTAAGACAACATCTCTGAATATTATAAAGTCTTGACTGTTAAACCATTCAAATTTAACTGTTTCTATTATTATTAGGAAATGCCCTTTGTGCTCCATAATTTAATGTATCTAAAAGCAGGTTTGGTACGATACTGCTTGCAGGAATATAGTAAACAGAGACGAGAAAATATAGCTGTGCTGTATGTTGAACAAGTTGAGCTTTGAAAGCAGTCATTCTGCATGACAAATATAATGCACACAAGGAAACCTTTTGTCACTCTCTCTAAAGGCTAATGTGTCTCTGCGTAGTGCCACACGTGCAACAGCACAGTCTGTTCTATACAAAACCCAAGCAAGGCACTTCAGTCTGTATTGATAGCTGCGTGAGTAGGAAGAGTGTGGTGATGTAACAGATCTTAAATTGCATCAGCAGCATTGTTGGTCTGGACACCCCCATAGGCTCAGTTTGATTTCTGAAGATTAATTTAGCTTCCTCTGCTATGCAACACCATCTCAGCTTTCAAGCAGTCTCACTCGTCTCAGGAGCACCTTTGACTCCTTGCATGGGTGGCTAGATACCAAACTGTGCTCCCTTGATACCAGCTTAGAGAGGAAACAACACTGCTGTTGAAGCGATCCTTAAACATCAGAATATGGTCTAAACTGGTTGGCAGCAAGCAGTGTTGATACAACCAAATGACAGGGCTGGGTAGTGCCTTTGATGAATTCCTTAATACAGTATACACTGCAGTAAAAGATCAAACGTACACCGCCACATGGGAAACCTGTGGAGCATGTTTGATGCGGATTATCCACAAGCAAAAACAAAGCGATATTTTATTTGACTGCAACCTTGTTAAAATGGATCCCTTTCATAGTATATTGCTGCTGTTGGATGAAAAGCAGCGATACACTGGTATGTAGTCATATAAAAAACAGCATAATTTTCAGACTTGTTGTTCAACCTAGAAAAGATCACAGATCAGTTCAGGTCAGTTCAAGCAGCAAAGTCATTAAAGCCATCAAAGCTGAAGTTAGAAGTTTTTTTCCAGAATAGTTGTGATGCATTGTGCCAGTTAAAACTGTCTTCAGTAGAGGTTTATTTTATACTCATTCAATGCTTCCAACCTAACAGACACAAAGGGGCATGGGTGTTGATTTTTAGCATGGAGCAGTCTCCTAACAGGTGGTACTATACAGAAGACGTACAGAAGAGTTACACTATACTACACTGACATGTGATCAGGGACATTTTTATAATTAATCGATCAAATATGAAAGGCAAGGCAACTATTCAGAGAGGAATTTGTACAGTTAAGCTCTTGTATTACACGAGTCTGAAAGAGACAGAGACTGAAGGTTGGTGGGGCTAAGTTGTAGGCTATGTCAGCTGGAGAATGAGGTCACTGATACAAAAATAGTTAAGCTTCAGTGGAACAATAGTTCAGTGTTTTGGGGAAAGCTGAATAATTATCACTAGTCACATTTTCATTTTCTTGAAATATATCTTAATTGTAGCATAAACAAATCCTATAAACATTAACAACCATCTAATTAAGGCTGTGATGTATATTTTTGTGGTATTTCAATCAACTAGTTTACCACAACTTATTTTCTCTTCAATGTTTACTTGTTTTGTACCTCAAAAGCCAAATCAAGGTCATCTAACCAAGCCCAGCATCTAAACTCCCCAGAGTTGTTTGTTCACTGCAATTCGCTCCATTTGTCCCCTGTAAAAAAACAACTGTTGCAGACCTGCAATTCCCACCTGGCCAGATTGTGTGATAAAGAGCTTTGCCCCACAACAGGTGAAATTTGGCTGAATTTATCAGCTTGTGTAGCGTTAATGTCAGACCCTAGTGTAAGCATCATTAAGTATAGAAATGCACCCTTCTGTTAAAGGAAAATAAGCACATGTGCCAGTTCACAACACCAGACTTTGATGTGTCCACCCATATTTCAGGGACTAAGTGCTTGTTGAACTGCAGCCAAGCGCCGAGACAGTACTGGGGCTTTGAGATATACCATGCTCTTGACTAGTGACGTTTTCAGGCTATAGAAGAAAGCTGATAGCGATGGGACCCTTCAGTTGACTGAGGCTCCTCTGCTTTAAGATTAAGCCATCATGGTTAGAAGCAATGTACAGATCAATGTGGGAAAATGGGAAAATGTTGCTGATACACTGAAGTAAAGTGTAAAGTGAAGTGTAATGTAACTTCAAGTTAAATTTCACATTTTCATAGTCTTGTGGACAAAATTCAATCAGAAGGCAACGTGTTGATATTCTGTTACTATAGTGTACTGTTGGCAGAAAGTAACTTGAGGGCAACAGTGGTGTGATCGCATATGTTCACATCCTGCCTACAGCTGCTTGGCCAGGAGTAGAATTCAGTCCTGTATCCAAATAGTGAGAAATTCCATTGGTTTGCTTGACTGGGCAAATAGCCGCAGACGTCATTATTACCTGACATCATCCCTCCTCTTGTCTGTCAAAGAACAAGAGCTGTGTGGTGGTCGCCACCACAAGGCCACTGAACTCCAGATAGTTGCACTCTGGCGCTGGATACTGAACAGCCCATTACGAGATAGTACACCACTCGCTGTCAACCACTGTCGCAAGAAATGAGGTTAAATGGCACTATCTATACAATATGGGCGCCTCTTCTATTTTTATTAATAGTGATGACAACTTCTATTCCTTAAAGAGCAGGAGTGTAATTCTTGGAAATTGTTATATATAAGTACTGAGGTGTTAGCAAGGATTTACGTTTATCCATCGTTGCATAGTTTTGCTTTGATTCCAAAACTGGAGACAGCTGTTTCCATCATATGAGTTTAACAAATATGTTTCAACCAAGTCCAAACATACTGCAGATAGGTCAGATCACTGGAGTGGAAAATCACTTTTAATGATTGGGAACTATTTGCTCTTAATTTCTTTGGTCTAATGACCCACCAAACAGTATGATGAACTTGTTAGAATGGATTTCAGACATTTTGAAATTCCCCTTTAGGGAAATTTCTTTGATACTAATGATCGTGGTAACTATACAATCTCCCACCATCTTTTTCCACTGGGCTATTTTGGTAGGTGCGGGAAAAGTACAGCAGCTGTGTGTCACCTTATAATCATTCACACTTGAAAACTATCAGATGCAAAACATTTCCAACTGAAAAGCATTGTAGTAAATACAAAGAATTAAACTTAAAGCTAAATACTGTTGATAGATTCAACAGTTCTCAGACAAATAAATCCCCTAAGCCCTTATTGGGAAAAAAAGCTGGCCTAGCTCTCACACTCACCTAGTAGCTGGACTCCTCGAGTGAGGCCATAAACGTCTATGAGAGCCCAGAGGGGTTCGGAGGTGTGCACCCCACTAAAGAACAGCATGGGGCTGGACTCATTGATTCGGTAGAACACCCGGCCCTTCTTGTCCACCCAGAAGGAGATGACGTTACCCTCATTGGACAGCTCTTCAGGCAGGGCTTTTGCCCAGAAGCCACTCTGAGAGACGAGGTCGGGGCAGGCATACTTAGGCAGGTTGTCTGGATTGATCCTGGATGGGTCCTTGGTTGTGAAGCCAAGGCGCAGAGCACCGCTCCAGCAGCACTGCTTTTTAGTGATCTGGAGAGTGAATTTTTTTAACAATAAATTAAAGTCATTGTGAACATTTGGGAACAACCTGATAATATAGGAATGGAATCAGTAATTTTGAGGGTTTTTTCTCTACCCTAGGTGTTGTGTCAAGCATAAGCTGAAAATATCATATCTGTAGTACAGAGAAACTAAGATTAGGTACTCTGGTATGCCTATCGCCCGCAGCCTAACTATTTGTTGTCTTATTTAGAACCTCTATTTACATTGCATTTACCGTGCAAGATAACAGTACTCCTCACATGGCAATGCTTGCCCTGCTCTTTCACTTTCGAGACTTAGATGGCCTGATAGGTGAAGTGGAAACTTGTTCTAAGCTGCTGCTTTGGCCACACAAGACTAGGGAGAAAACAATGAAAATCGGAACGGGGGGAAAAGAGGAGGGGAGAGAGAGAGAGAAAGAGAGAGAAAGAGAGGCAGATAGAGAAAAAATGAAAGAAAATAAAGACAGAGTGACTAAAGAGACAGAGAGTGAGTAAAAAAGAGGAAAAGACAGAAAAGAGGGGTTTGCTATTCGTAACAGGCTACCCTTGCCCATAGCTTAGCCCTGTGTTTACCTTCAGCCGAACTTGCTCATACAGAGCGATAGGCCTGTTGCTGAAGGTGATGGCATTGCAGAAGCTGGCCTGTCTCTTGACGGTCCTCTGGGACATATCCATGACTATCTGAGAACCCTTGGCGCTGGGGTGGAAGAGCAGAGGGAAGGAGGATAGGCTGCCAAACTGCTGAATGGGAAGGAAACGCTTAGGCTTGTGGTGGCATCGGTGGGCTGGGGTAGGAAAAGGCCCACCCAGGGAATCTAGGTGGAAGAACAAATTGGTGGTTATGAATGAGTGAATTATACTTAGAAAATACATTACTGAATAATTCATTGTGGAAATATAATTTCAAATGCCAAAGTGTTATTTGCAATTAGAATAGCCAGGGTGCTCTGTACCACTGCAGGCTCATACAATATACTAATGATGCCATGAGTTCAAGTCTTTGAACTCATGGCATCATTAGTCTACTAAAATGTAAGTCAAGACAAGATAATAGCAGCTCTAACAGTTAAATCTGTGCATCAGTAAGGGATCTTGGAAGGATAACTATTTAAAGGAATGCCTAGTGGTGATCTTGACATGTATATGGTCATAGCAACACCTATAATGATCAGGTTTAATTGATTGCATTAAGCTTGCATCAATAACAATCTTTATGAGTGAGATCAAGCAGGTGCTAGCAGAAACAATAACAGTGTGGTTGCCTTATCAGAATGAAGTGACTGTGAAGAAAATCATTGCTACCAAATGCAAAGTTTACTTGGCTGGTTAGAGGAAGTGGTAAAATAAGAGTGGAGCCACTTGACAACATCTGACTCACAATGGGTATCAGGATTTTTAGCTTTTTTTCCTACAAACATCCACATGAATCATTCAGTCTTGACTGTTTCCACCTAACTCATAATACAACTCAATTTGTCCTTTTCACATCTGTATTTTTGTTTAAGACTGATTAGAACTTTGCTCAAAGCCATTATGAGCACAGAATTAACAGTCATTCCCTTTAGATGGGCTAAACACTCCGTTCCCATTCAAAGTTTTCCATTTCTCTTCAAAGCACTACAACAATGCCAAGGACACTGTGCTGTTGTGGAGGTATTTTTAGGTACTTTGAAATCCTCCCAAGGAACTTGTTCTCATTAGACATATGAGACTATTGAAAATACACAAAATTCATATAACAACTGAATGTTATACTTTATGGTATTTGGCACAGTAGTTCCCTTAACTTCAATACAGCAGTCCTCTCTGCAACACCATTTAAAGGGGCTGAAATATGATCAATTCATGTCAATCTGCCAATGTTGGAAGTCAAAGGACAATAGTTTGGACCTAATTAAGACTTGTCCTTCACAATCACTTATATACTGACAACTAAGTTTGGAACACCAAGCAGAAACTGTGTGTTTACGTGTATGAGGGAAGTAGACTACACATGCCCTTACCGAACTTCGGAGGCTCAAGAGATTTTTAATGTACCCAGGAGACAAATCAATTCATGCTTCTGAGACCAGACCACAGGCTGTTATACAATTGGTGCAATATCAAAGCAGAGATACTGTGCAGTAGGACTCTCGAGGAGGCCTTCTGTGCAGTGGAGGAGACCATGATCTCCACCCATGGATGTAAAAACAGCATAATTTGTTGAGGTGAAACAGGAAAGAAAAAAAACTGAAATACTCTCAATTAGGCATCTTTTTCATGTACTTCCACAGAGCTGTTTCCCTATTGTCAAAACACACTCAGATAGCCTTTGCCAAGTGTTCTGGGCTTAGGAAAAGTACAACTTATTTGTTTAAACATACACTGGTGCCTTGAGGTCCTCACATGGTCCCCGTCACTCTAGAACAATGTTGAATGGTGCTCTATGCACAACAATGGTCTTAAATGAAGTCATAACAAATCCTTCAACCATATTGCATCCATGATGTCATGTTATACGTGATGTCTTCAAGAAAACACAACAGGAGTGTATTGTACTCAAGCAATGGCTAAGGACAGGACTGGATGCAGTACAGAAATAGTGCATCAGCTGGCATGCTACTGCATCTAGTGAGAGAATCCAAACACTCTTTCCTTTTCAATATATTAAAATCACTACTGCTGCTATGAAATGAAAACTCATCTTTTCAGGAATTAATTGAACCAGCCTTATTTTTAAATCCCAAATCAACGGGTTTACAGGCTTCATGATCAGAAAATCTACCCAGCACATAGAGGGGGTGTTGAGTGTTTGAGTTACAGCAGCACCACAGGTCAGTGCCTCCATCACTGATGACAGGGGCTGGCTAAGCATGTCCACAAAATCATGCAACCTGGCAGAGATGTCAACCTTAACACTGAGCAGATCCCTGCCATGATAAAAAGAGGTGCCACGATAAGCGGCAGATGTGCAGGTTAAGGAAGGATAATATTACTTAGTGCATCACCGCACACATTGTGACTGCCGTTGCTGTCACTAATTGGAAAGGACAAACATTGGAGAGACAAAGAGTGGCCCTGGCCAGTATCACCTGGCCTCCTACTCAGCTCCTCTGTGTTTTATCCCCGGGCTTGGTCTTACTAAGAAGCCTCAACAGTGGCCCTAATGTGGTGTGACATTAGTATCAAGATTCGGTGGCTCTCTGTGGTGGAAAAATACAATTCAAGTGTGTCCTTAATCTAACCCCAGAATGTGTTGACTAAGTTTGTGCAAACTGTGTGTGCAAGCACAAGATTAACTGAAAGAAGAACTGCCATAAGCAGATCTGATCTGTCTGGTTTTATGATAAAGAGGAAGATCTGACTGGTTTTATTATAAAAAAGAAGATGCGCCCTGCCAATCATGACTCAGCATATGGGCTGAACAGTATATAGCCTCTCAGGAGTAAGAACTCTTTGCTCATTACCTGATACACCCCTGTTGACAGTACTGTGTCCACTTGCAAGTGCTTGATAATAAAACTCAGAAAGACATCTTCTCTGTTGGGAGTCATTTATTATAGAATTTCCACTACACTCTCTCGCAGAAGTACTCACAGACAGCAACCTAAAGAGCCAGGAGGCCCGTAAATGTTTTTTGCTTTGGTCAGTATGTCGTACCTTGTGTAGCTACAAGATGTAGCTGAAGTAAACAATGAAGTAAACAATAATGATGCTTATGCACCATAAAGTTTTAACACAAAAGACGTTTACATGGTTTTTAGCTGTCTAGGCTAAAATTAAGTTACGTAGGGTTTAAAAGTGAAAGTTTAGTAGACGACAAAAATGAAAGCATTATCTTGTCTGGTGCATTTTTTATATGTACAGTTGTTTATGCATTGTTTAAAATATGTAATAATATATTTACTGCTTGGTCCAAAACTGTATCTAATCAGCATAGGTCCTTTGCATGTCTGAAATGTCTCTTGTAGTAACCTTTATAGGCCAGCTGATGGCCCTCAGGTAAGATCACTCTTACATTGCATGACACACACTGCTATAAAAAAAACAACATACTGATGGATGCAGTCCCTAGAAAAACTTTCACTCAACACATAAAACCAGCTTTATTGAAAATTACTTAAACCTCTTTGCTAGTTTCAATTGCCATGCCTAAACTTCAGTGATACTATACCTGTTACCCTACACTAGTCTTGTATAATGGCTAACATCAACACAAACACCAAAAATAATTATACTTGTTGACTCAGGTAATTGATATGATTGACATCAGCTCATACAACATAGTAGTGGTTAGGGAAAACAATGTGCCGTTAAATAACCACTCTACACATTCTTGTCAATATACAAATCTTACTGTCTACCTCATCAAATGCAATAACATGAATAAACTGGCCCCATCCCAAACAAATATCACAGAAAATAGCACAGTGTTCCAAATAAAATAGCCTGCACAACACTGTGCTATTCAAAACAAACAAAAACTACTCAAACTTGTTAAGAACTCATCATTTTTTCTGACCTAATATGCAGTTATTAAAATACTTTATTTATAATGATTTACCCACACAACAATACAGCATACTGTATTATCAGATGTCCATTCACTTTCTATAAACTTTTTTATGATAATCATTACATCTCAATTGCAATAATAAATGCGATTATCAATACATTCTCCATGCCAAACCTATTAATCTCATCACTCAGCAGTCATGTTATCCAAGTCTATGAACAAATGACTTGTAACATGTCATGTCCATGAGTGTCAGAGAACAGCTTAGCTTTAGCTTGCCAGCTGTGAGCATCTGGCAAGCATCTAATTATCTAGCAATGAAAAATAAAATAAAATCACCAATAACGGCCCATTACAATAATGTAACCACTAACATTACTGTTAATATACACTTAGTAAGTAAGCAACCTCATTAACATCAACAAAAGATTGAGCCTACTTAGAACAAAGGAGACAAATAAATAATACGCAAAAACTAGGGACCACGAAACAGAATCTCCTAAATCTAGCAAAAGGCTTCCACACTAATTAAATTAAAAAAGCAATCTTCCCATGCACCTGTTAACTACCACATTATCACACATGCCAGTTCATGCAGGACCCAATGAATTACATCAGCGCATGTAGATACTTGCCCTTCTGGCAAACAAAAAAGAAACCTTACACTTGTTACATTATTTGCCAACAGCTGGCTAAGTAACATTTCACTTATTACTGTAAATACATGTACATGGCCAGCAAGGATAAAAAAGTGATTGGAAACAAACTAGTTTCATCCATTACCTACTTGGTATCTTCCAAGTATGTCTGTATATAGAATGAAATATATAAAAAGAGAAGAAGAAGGAGTAGGAGGAGGAGGAAGAGGAGGGGGAGGAGAAGAGAGGAATAAACTTGAGGTATTTTTCAAATATAATGCTATAAATATCAAATACAATTTCATAAAAAGAAAAGGCAACTGATAGTTTACACACTACATAACTGAGAAATAGTTGATCTATTCACAGTTAATTCACAGCTCACCAATTGATAAAGAAATCGTGACATAGTAGTCAACTGTGATATTATGTCACATAGTGATAATATACAACTTGGCTAAAGCAGCTATACATTCACTCATCATTCGTGCCATCTTTATTACATTAACAGGAAACCGATATTTACAATAGTTTCCAGCTTGAGGGTAGACTGCACGAGCACGCATCCAACTTCATTATAGAAATGTCCCAATCAGCTTCCATTTGGTAAGAGCAAAATAAACATTCATATAACAACACCGCAATAAAGATCCCCGTCCATATGATCTCAAACGTCCTTACCGTAAAAGGTATTTCTCGTTATCTGACCTCCCATGGTCGGATGCAAGGTGAGCACACCTCCTCTCTCAATATTCAATCAATATTCACGGGCAGCTGCGCGTGTTCAGTGTCAACATGATACCAGCAAAATACCGTTCACGAGACACCTTTTCAGCGGCAGGTCGTGACCGTCCAGAGGCTCATCGACATTGGGCAGCAGGCAGCAGCCAACAGAGACGGCAGCTCTGTTCTGTCCAGAGATCACATTGAAATTAACATAAAAGGTGGTAGCGGAGGTGGGGCTTCCCAGGACCATTAACGCTGAAGCTACCAAAGAGATGACTTCAGTTACTGTGGGTGCCTGTAGTGTGTCTGCGGTACTGAACAGTGAGTTTATAGTGACACTATACTTATATTTTTCGTATCTCTGGTGGTGTCTCTATATTCTTATAGGGACTCTTACTGTGTCTATGGTACTCAATAGTGAGGTTATAGTGACTCTATTGTACTTTTTTCATTTATAAAAATGTTGTAATGTTTTATTCCTATTGCTTGATATTCATATAGGGACTTTTTTGCTGTGATATTTCTATAGTATCAATCGAACATTTATTATATGATTAATATTGTTATTTTGTAAAGGCTCCCAATCCCTGTTGTAATCCTTTGTTGAAGCATTCTTTAAAAACAGGTTTGTTGGGTTTCAGCCAGTTTGGTCCCACTGAAAGGGATAATTCCCTAGTCAGTTAGAAAGAGGAACTGCTCCTCCATACCTGCTGCCACTACTCCATTTGACCACATGACTTTAAAACAACAAGATTTTTATTGTCTGTCTATACTGTAAACAGTGACAGTGTGGACATTCTTACACATTCTCTCCTAGTGCAAAACCTCTAGTGAATGAAATGAGAGTGAAATAAACATTTTGCAGGGGAGCCCCACTCCCCTGAATGAACCACTTGAAACCTGGGAAAAAGTGGTCTACAGTTTATGAGGAAATGAATGAAGCCTCCCTCACCTTGTGTAGCTCAAAGCTGCCCTTGCTTGTTGACAAAACACACAGACATACCATGCTGTAGGCAGATGTTGCTTACAATAACTAAAGATTATGATGGCTCTGGTTGGTATATTGTCATTCTAAGCCCAATTGTATTTACTCACATTTTAGTTTTTTTCATGATGTACTTGACAGTTTGTGTGAAGACGAACGCTGATGCCTTTTGACAGTCTGATGCCATGTAGGTCAGCTAATGGTCGTCTGTCTGTAGGGTACAAAACTGAAATTGACATTTACATTTTAAGCATGCAACTGAGACTAAGTACTGACACCAAAGCACTTACGAGTGCAACATTAGAAAAAGGTCATATTTCTAGATCACCATCATTTTAACCATCCAATAGTAAGGAGGGTGCTGCAATGCAATGTAACAGATTTTTCCTCTCTCATCAAAAGAGTAGACTAACACATTTCCCACAAAGAATATTTGGCTATTAAATGGCTTCTCTGCAGCGCCTGGCTTCAGAGGTTCCAAGTTGGCATGATGGCTATAGTCCCCATTGGGCACCTCTCAGAATCTGCCTCATCGCCCTAGCGTTTACATAACACATGTCGGCAGCCAGGCCTGTGAGATATTGTATTGGCTTGGCAGCATGGACTATATTCTCATGCTGTTTATATAAATTAATTGGGGTTAACTTGTCTTGACTGACAAAAAGGTCTGTAAGCAATTTCCAATAAGGGTAAAGTCATAAGATTGAATGAGTGTTTTTCATGCAATATTTTACATGGTGCTTTTACAAGGAAATCTCCAAATCGGTCTTTTGTCTCAGGAAATTGAGATTAACTAAAAAAATACCAAACAAAAAAGGGTGAACAGAATATTTTGAAATTTATGGCATGGACCCTGTAGCTATCACAATCATTCTTAATAGAGTTGGACATGCCACCTGATCACTGGGCTGTCAAAATCTGATTTGGCTATTCTGTGATAGAAGGAGAAGTTTTGTTCAATGTGAAATGATAAAACATGATGCCTTGTGTTCCATAATATTCTCAAAACAGCATGCCATTAATAATGCATGGTACTGAAGTGGGCTGCCAAATATTTAATAGTTGTCAAATACTGATCACAAAACCTACATTTGGCTTAAATATACCTTTGCATTGTTGCACTCCAGCAGAAGAACTGTTACACAAAAGCTGAGTGTCCTGATGGTACATATTATGCTACCACAAAGACAACAAGCCTAGTGCATCACACTTTACAATATTTTGAACTATGTATAATCTCATAACAATCTCATGGAAATCACAAAGCACTAGAAAAATTGACAGTGAGAGAAAGCATTAATTGACACACTAGTATTTTATTATTATTATTCAATTGTTTTTGGAAGGGGCTGGAACTTTCCCTTCACTTACATAAGGTTGGATATAGGCTATAGCTCTGACAGAACAGGCTGACACCTCCTCCCACAGTAGATTATTTGTAGATGGGTGCCTGGCAGGCAGCAGCTGCCTGGTGGGGTGTGCTGGCATGGGGCCTCCTGTGGACATCTTGACAGCCTTGTTTGAGGCAACCGTGTGCGCGCTTTTTCTCTTTGGGAGGATCCGTGTCGAACAAAAACACCATTCAACTCAGAGTTTGGACCCTCGCCCAGGGGCCATATGCAAAACATTACAAAGCAACATAAGAGCATCATATGATCTGCGACGGGGAGCGACAGTCGAATATCACCCCGGCAGGCAAATTAAGAAGCAATAAAAGGATAAAGAAATCAAGCAGACACAAAGCACTGAAAAGTGACACAACAGAAATAAGCATGGCATAAATCTTGTGTCAGTAGAGACAGTCACAAGCTCAGGCCAAAGTTACCAAGAAGAAGTTTATTGATCATGTGGTTGTCTTCAGGCACATTACAAATGTAAGGCTACATTATTGGAGAGACTCATTCATTATATCAAAATTCACATTTTAAAAATATATCAATGCATTCGCGTATTTCACTTTGATACACACTTATTCAAAAACATCAGATAATTTGGAGCAATGGATTGTGGGTCTAAACTGAGGATCATAATAGCTTTATAAGCTCCGTTTAGATTTTATTTACTCTGGCGTCATTGATGTGCAGTAGTCCAGAGAATGTGGGATCGAAGGATCATCACTGGAATGATGATGTGCGTAATGAACTGAGGGACTATGGAGTGAGTCATTGGGAAGCAAGCACTTCTTTGCATCCCATCAGACCAATTGGAGCAACATTCAAGAATACTGGTTCATTTAAGTTGGTTGCAGTGTGAGGGGGAGTGTTATCTATAGTGTTTATTAGTCTGTGGTCTTATTAATTAATAACCAGGATAAATGGCCACCTAAAAGAGTTAGTATTGTAAAGCCCTCCTCTTTTACTGTTTAACCTGCTGTGCACAACAGGGTTGCTCTGCTGTATTCCCATTGACATGTGACATAACCAAGATGGATAAACGTGCCTAACAACATAACTTGACTCTGACTTCTGGGCCAGGCACAAAAGCACTCCATGTAGAGTAACTGGGAGCCAAGACTGCAGGGTAGATGTAGGTAGCAGCGTCAAAATATTTAGATTGAATATATTTGATTGCCAACACTGTTTTCTATGATATTAGTTACTGGGTAAGTCTGTGCAGAGGTAAAAGCAATATGGTAGATCATTTTTTAGACCTGGCAGAAATTACCTTTTGTGTCATGATGCGTATGATGACTACAGCTCTTATGTGTGGTGTGCGGTTGCTGTACTTGGCCCTTCAGGCAAAGAAAATATTTTGACATGACAATCATTATATGTGTAAGAATCTAACTTATTGTACACATGCACCACCTGGTTTAGATTTTATAATTGTCACTCTGTTTTGTGCTGGTCTCAATGAGTAAAGGCGAATCTTCACTGATGAACATGGTGTTCTTAGGAGCTACAGTACTATATGTCCAGTTATGTGAGATGCTTGCAACTGCGTGGATGTCAGCACCTGGGATACTACTATGGTGATTTACAGTAGGTCTGCTGTACTGTAGAATGGATTACTAGTCTGACTCTTTCTGCCATCTCCTCATAATAGTGTGATAATAGTGTGTAATGTGATACACTTATGCAGGCAAATCTAGCTTGACTACAACTACGACTGTTTCAACTGTGGTTGCAAACCTCTATTTAATTGTACTTATATACTGTTTGGTCCATTTGTGCTCAGCTGAGTTATAGTCCTATAGTCCTAGCCCAGTTCCGAGTAAGGCCTGGATACCATAGTGTTGTGCAGTGACTTTGCCTACTTAGGTAGCACCATGTTTACGGTGGAACACTATTAGTTTCAATTTGAGATGCTCTCTAGTGGAGTTTCTCTAGCTGTTCTTCATCTTCTTGGCGGTAAGAAGTGTAGTTATTGCCTTGCAGAAGTTTTTTTCAATGATTTAAATGGAGAAATGTCACATTAAAAGCATCAAAATGAGCAAAAGAAAAAAAAGAGAAAAATCTCTCTTGTGTGAAGATTTTGAAACAAATGTTTTGATTAACTTTTCTTCAAAGAGTCCCTATCTGCACCAATCAGCCACAACATTAAAACCACTGACAGGTGAAGTGAATAACATTGATTATCTTGTTACAATGGCACCTGTCAAGGGGTGGGATATATTGGGAGCAAGTGAATAGTCAGTTCTTGAAGTTGATGTGTTGGAAGCAGGAAAAAAGGGTAAGGATCTGAGGGTCTTTGACAAGGGCCAAATTGTGATGGCTAGACGACTGGGTCAGAGCATCTCCAAAACGACAGGTCTTGTGGGGTGTTCCTGGTATGCAGTGGTTAGTGCCTACCAAAAGTGGTCCAAGGAAGGACAACCGGTGAACCGGCGACAGGGTCATGGGCACCCAAGGCTCATTGATGCGCGTGGGGAGTGAAGGCTCGTCTGTCTGGTCCAGTCCCACAGAAGAGCTACTGTAGCACAAATTGCTGAAAAAGTTACTGCTGGCTATGATAGAAAGGTGTCAGAACACACAATGCATTGCAGCTT
>OOFE01017512.1:1734-15520 GCA_900323365.1 Monocentris japonica
GTGCAATAAGGTGCAAGCGGGAAATATGTGCAAGTTGCCTTTGTAGTATCTGTGTGTGTGTGTGTGTGTGTGTGTGTGTGTGTGTGTGTGTGTGTGTGGATTGCTAGACTGTTATATTCACCATTCATGATCGCTGACTCTGCTGGCCTTTTTAGACACAGCAACAGGAGGTCGCTCTTGGTGGGTTGGAGTTGCGTAGCCTCGTTTTCCGGTATCCCAGCATCCCCAGCCCCTCTCCTCCTCCAAACACAGTAGAGGCTGCGAAAAAAAAACAACAAGAAAACCACATCCACATGGGTCAATCAGGACGGTAAAGCACCGCCCCCCTCATTTTCTCTCTCTCCTCCTCCCTCCATCTTAATCACTGTGTTATAATGCAATCCTATACACAAGTCAAATATATGAATATACCAGTATACAGTATCATTTGTTTTCAAAGTATGTGAAGCTATGGAGAAGATGTAGATCTAACACTGTACCTAGGTCACAGATCACTATGTATGGGGTGTTATGCTTTTGCTCATAACTCCATGTAAAATGAAGAATGATTTATTTTGTCCTTTTTTTCCATTATTTGATTGTGTGTATATTGACATTATTGTATATTTTCTTTGGTTTGCCACAAAATGACGTTTTTATATCTTAAAAAAATATATATACCACAGCATATACAGTATTAAATTAAGCTGATTTTTTTTTTTTTTAAGCGATCAAACTGGATTTTTGGCATGCGTCAAATTTCTGAACATCAGTTGTGTGTATAAGCTGACAGGCTGCCAGCGTCCGGTGGGGGTTATCTTCACACGATGGCCTTTTGGATTCTGCCAGCATCCGATTCTGTCTCTTTACATGATGCCATGTTTCAAAAAAACAACAAAAAAACAACGCATCTTTTGAATATCCCCTCTCTGTATCTACCACGTCTGATCTATTGACTCAAGAAAAACGCTCAAGTGATCAGCGGAGTCAAAGGTGTTGGGGTAAAGATGAACAACTCAGCCTTGGGGGGGATAGTCTAGCAGCTTCAACGCCAGTGGTGCAATTACATGCTGTAGGCGGAAGAGGGTTGTGCATTTCATCATCAATCTCCATTTTTTTTCTGATTTCAAGGTGCGTAACATTTTTTTTAAAGTCTTTTTTTCTTAAGCAAGCCTATTCTTGCAGCAGGTGCCTCACGTTCCTGAACAGTAGCAAGCCCTTAGTCGCCATCCGTCCATTACGTTCATTTACAGTTAGCCGTGACTGTGAAACATGATCCTACTGGAACTATTTCCTAATTTCAGGTATAAATTGCTTAGATCAACATTGGTGACTCAGAGTGTAGACGCAGGGGGAGAAACTTTGACTTAAATTGTTGCATTTCTTTTGGGTTCAAGTCTTCATAAGCTGGACGTCACACGAACATTTCAGGGAAAGGAAAAAAAGCAAATGAACCGTAATCATTTTTAAGATAACCCCCCACTGTGCTTTGCTTCGTTCTTTCAATGTCTGTACGGCTCCTGGATCTACATTGTATCCTGTTCAGGTATTTTTGTACACATAAGGGACTGATATATTCTCTGTTTATTGGAAAGTAGAATAAAAGACAACATTGCTATAAACCAAACGGCTGGCCTGGTGCTCCGTGTAACCCATGTTTATTCTCCCGCCCAGTTTCTTTGTGTCTCACTTGTCACCTGAATGGTTTGCAGGTTTGCAGCAATTTGCACCTTTACTGTTCTCACTGAGTGTCTGGATGATGATGTTCATCCGGGTTTGGTATAGTTTCACCCCCTGGATTAATCTGGAGTGTACTGAAGATCGGCGAATCCAGTTTGGCGACTCGCCCAACACCACATCACTGACACACTCAGCACTGAACTATCCCACCCTAAGCAGTCTATATCTGTTCCTCGTGGTCAGAAATGTGCAAATCACCTCAGATTTGCAGGGTCATGGTGACGCATCAACGTTTTAACTAAAATTATTAGTTTTAATGATTTTCTGTGCCTCAAAATTCAAGTCAATGTAGATACTTGGTATGGCTGATTCTGATTGAATGGCTGAACGGATTTTGTTCATCTATATCAATGTCAGGTTCTTCAAAGGCTTCCCTATCAATTCATCATTCAAGATACATATTTTTGATCAAAAAATAAAAGAGTTATCGCTCAATATGTCACAGGTGGGTGCGATTTTGTGAATTCTAGCAATAAAAAAAAATCAGATGTACGCAAAGATCTTCGGATCAGTTTGTTCTTATAAGTGTACCTGGGACAGATGAACATCCAGTAGTCTGTCAGTGACACGCAGGACTAGAAAATATGAAAGACGCGGAGACTCATCCAACAGATTTGACTTCTAAATCTGACCCCAGAAATAAGCCGTACCTTTTGAGGAGTACAGTTGAAATCTGAAGTGCTAAATTGGCTCTGCGTCATTAACCAAATTCACAATATTTATGGCTGCAATCTCTATGAAAGGAAAATGAGCTTCATAGTTTGGCTCCCAAGTCCCTCGTGGAATCTCTGGCCTGCAAATCATATCCAAATCTTTCATCATATACAAAGTAAAATTCCAAACATTGGCATGTCACTTTTCACCAACAAACTGTTTTATGTCTAGTGCCTGCTGAGTCCGCTCTCTTGGTAAATCTTGACGTCTCTGCCTCGCGGTTTTCCTCACTGGTTGAACAACACAGGAGAGGGCCACCTATCAATTGGCGGTGCCCCTAAGCCCCGCCCTAATTGGCCATTGTTTGATCCTTCATAACTTCTGAATGGTAGGCGTGAGAGTTGGATGACGCCTCATTAGACTCAGTAGAGGGCTGACTGTCAACGTCTGGAGGCCCCGCCCTTCCCTTTCTTGATTGGCTGTTCTTTAATACTTTATATCTTTTGAACTCTTGGTTATAGAGAGCTGGTGGATGGCTCATCAGACTGGGGAGAGAGAGTTATCTTCTCTCTCCATGGTGCATACACCTGGATAACATAGACTAGTGGTTCTCACCAGAGAGGAGGGACTGAGCTGAGTTGAGCTTCTTCGGTTGGAATGAAAACCTGCAGACTGTTGGACCTTCATAGACCAGTGTCCTGGCGGCTCAGTTGGACCACGGTCAGCTCATGTAACTTCAACGTCCTGGGTTTCAAATCCCACCTCTGACCCTTGCAGAGGTATGACCCTGCATTCCACTCCTGTCTCTCCCAAAACATACCAAGGAAGTCACCTTTAATGGAATGAGAACTACTTATTTAAACTGACGGCCTTTTTCTCAGGAAACATGGTGTAGAAGTTCTGATAATTACATAGTGCAACCGAAGAAATGACCATTAGATGGCGCAGTCATATCTCTAGTTACATTACATTACATTACATTACAATCATTTAGCAGACGCTTTTATCCAAAGCGACTTACAATAAGTGCGTTCAACATAGGTAGGCAAAAGAACTACTAGTCACCAGAAATTGTAAGTGCATTTCCTTCCTAAACAAGCATCTAAGAGCAGAACCAGTGCTAAGGTAAAAGTGCAATAAGTTAGCTACCTACTTTTTATTGAAACAGATGAGACAAATAAGTGAAGCAAATAAACAAGAGCTAAGACAAATTATTGAAGCATATAAGCATATAAACAAGTGCTAAGACAGACATTATGTGACGTTACATTGGAAACTGTATGACACCTTGTGTTTATGATTTTTCCACTTTGTCCACTAAAAAATGAATTCATAGTTCACATCCTCCCATAAATATCTTCATAGTCCACAAGTTTCTCCATCAGTTAGCCAGAACAACCGGAGAGGCCTCAACGTTTTACAGCACGCTCCACTTTTCACAACGTGCTCTACTTTTTTTTTTTGTTTAGCATGCTCTACTTTTTACAGCGTGCTCTTCTGGCCATCTCAGTGTTTTCTCTCTCTTTCTTTGTCTCTGTCAATGTCTCTCACCCACAGGAAAGCCAGGGCTTAAAAAAATCTCATTTCTGTTGTGAATGAACTATAATCACATTTCTAAAACAACTAAAACATCATCAGATCTCACTATGAAGATTAATCTTAATTTAAAAAAAAAAAAGAAAAAAGTTGAGATAGAGAGAAATACACTGACAAACATTTTTAAGTTAACGACTCTTAACCAGCTGATCCACCTGGACTAGTTCCTCCTCTGGTTTCTCTAGCTACTACTACTACTACTACTACTACTACTACTACTACTACTACTACTACTACGACATCCCCCAGCCTTGGACCCTCAGCGGAGGACAAGGAAAAACTCCCACAAAACCTGTTAGGGAAAAATTGGAAGAAACCTCGGGAGGGACTACTCAGAGAGGGATCCCCCTACTAGGACGGTCGGGCGTGCAATAGATGCCGAGTTTGGTCAAGCAGCGTATACACAATGAATAAAAGTTTATTATGGTGGGACATCCAGATCTGATGTTAGCTATTGACTTCAACTCAACCTCAGCACTATTGACTTCTTGACCTGAGTGCAGCCTTCGACACAATTGATCATATTATACTCTTGAACTGTGTTGAAAATGATATTGGTATCCGGGGATCAGCACTTTCTTGGATTAGGTCTTATCTACTCAATAGATCACACCGCGTCTTTTACAACAACATGACACCCATATAGTCAGTTCCTTCCCTCACCAGTAACCAGGAACCACTTGAGGGCAGTGCAGACCATATTATTGAATGGGCTACTATGCATAGGTTTGTCTTATTATGTAATAGATCAAAAATGATTGAAAAAAAAAAAGTTTTTTGACTGTTGGCTACTGAGCAGCTCTGGACAGTTGGAGATAATATGCTTAAAAGCAATATTCTTTTGTTTTTGATGATGACATTGGTCATTTTTTTGCAATAATACCATGCAAAAAAAACCCATTCTGGCAATGTTCATAAAATCTGTTATTTATAGAAAAAACAAACTGTTTTGTCTTGAGGCATTTCCTCAAGAAGGAAAGTGACCAGGTGCTAGTTGTTACTTTTGCTTCCCTATGCCACTGGGCGGTTGGCGTTGCTCATACAAACAGAATCAATAGAATGGATGGATCAGTTATCTCTTTTGGTACACTTCAAGATGGCTGCCATAGAGTTCTGATGTTGTTGTCATCGGGACGGTGAGCTCAATGATGCCATCACCATAGTAACGTACAATGTTTCTTCGGTCTCCTGCACTGAACCAATGCTGACATCCACGGCAACATCATCAAACATCCTGTGGAAGCCATTCAAGAGCGCTGGTCTGACCAGGTACGGCCATTCTGATCAGTCCAGTTCTGTGGCGTTCATGGAACACATAGAAATGAGGAACCAGGTCAACTTAGCTTTTCGGCAAAAAACAGCGGACGCCTTTCCAAATGTAAAAACGTAGGAGCTCTGTACAATAGCTTTCAACATCCAACTAATTAAGCCTTATATCAGCTTGAGGTCCATTACATACACAGGTTTCTATGGGTGAAAGCGTTCGGCTGAGACCAAGACGTCAAATAAGAGATGAAGACCAGACTCAAGTAATAAAGCCGCTTCCAGAAAATTCTTGAAACAAGTTAAACTGAATTGGAGTTTTAAGAAAAGTAGGATTTTAAGACTGAATATGAGTAAATGACTTGAGATGAACATTTTTAGTTAGTTGTGGTGATGAAATTGAAGAAAACACAGCATAATCCTCTCCAGCCTCTGTGTATGAAGTGAAAAATCAAGTGCCAATAAGATTACTGTGTCAAAATCTCTCCATAAACGCTGGCAGGTAACCAACACATCAAAATGTCATCCGCATTCACAAGACAAAGTTCAAAGGGGGAAAAGGCTCTACTTCTATCAACCTATTGGATAAACTTAAAACACAATCTAAAGTTAAACTACAGTTGCAATCGGAAATATTCAACCCCCCAAAGATTGTAAGGATTTACCAATGATAGTTTTTGCAAAGAGCTAGATTTTGCTTTGGATGACTTCTTTATCGGTTGAGTGATACATAAAGTCAACAAAGAAAATGTGTGATGTAGTATTTGTGAGTAACAGGATATTTTGTTCATATAAGTTGCAATCATGGGTGAGCTTTCACAAAAGGATAGAGCTGCAGAGTTTTGGGAGACAGTTCTATGGACTGATGAAACTAAACTGGAACTGTTTGGACACATGTACCAGCGGTATGTCTGGCGTGAGAAAGGCCAGGCTTATGACCAGAAGAATACCATCCCCACAGTCAAGCATGGAGGTGGGTCATTGATGATGTGGGGGATGTTTTTCTGCTGCAGCAACTAGCAATCTTGACCGTGTACCTGGCATCATGGATTCCCAGAAATACCAGGCCATTTTAAAGAGGAACGTGATGCCTTCTGTTGGGAAATTGAACCTTGGTGATCATTGGACTCTCCAGCAAGACAATGATCCCAAGCACACCTCCAAGTCAGCCAAAGCTTGGTTGAGAAATGGATCCTTTTTGTCATATATTTTCATTAACCTCGATTCACATCACTATAGCATCTTTCGAGGTGAGGGGTTGAATATTTCTGATTGCAACTGTAAATGCTTTCTATTTTAGCTCTCATGAAAGCAAGCGCCGATGTCCTTCCTCTTTAAATGATAAAACAGAAAATGAGATGAATGATACCAATACTTAAAAGAATAAGTCAAGCAGGGTACATGTGTTCAGTATGTTTAATTCTCAAATAACTGATGGCAAAATGAAAATATTTACAGAAAACATGTATGGTCTGTACAAAGGAATATACATGCAGATAAAAAAAAAAAAAAATCAAAATAAAACAATAGTAATCATGTAATTTATGAAACTGGAAATGCAAAAAAACCCAGGAAGAAATCAAAACTGAGGTATCCAGTCCTAGTTTCCTTGTTTGTAATGGCCTTTGTGCACCTTTTAAAAAAGGTAATTGAAGCAGGGCTGTGATCTCTTTCTGTTCCTGGTATCATTAGTTGAGTCATGATGCATCCTAACCAGATAATTAAGTTTGGTTGTAATAGTCTTGGCCCAGCTTGTCTTTGAGGTTTCATTTCCAGCATGGCATCTATCAGATAGCAGAATCTCTAGTTATGGCGCCTTGTAGTCTGATTGAGTTTGTGCCGTCAAAAGGACAAAACAATTGGTCTTCCTCATAAGTGGCAGCTCTTCTGCAGGGAATGGGGTTATATGCAACAAATTTTGGCAAAAAGTATTTGTACACAAATAAAATTTGAACAGCATTTATCTCAGGATGTACAAAAAAAATTATTTCACTTTTCAAGTTAGACTGCATTGCTCAATTCTATGTGGATTAAAATAGCGACTTTCTTTTGGTAATCCCCTGTACTGCATTGGAGGGCATGGAGGACAAAATAAACTAATCATTTTCTTCCAACATGGTGTTTTTAGCTAGTGTAAACAATTATGGTGGTTATAGTATACCTAACTTAAGTGAAACATATTCACAATAAAACATATTAAGTACTGTAAAGCTAGAGCAACTTTGGTGTACCAATAACTACATATGCATACAGTACAAAAAAAGTGTTAAATTATTTTTTGATCAAACCATAATATTGAATGTAGATTGTGACCCCCTAAAATTGGCCTGGAAGTCATAATACTTAAAGATCAAATAAACACAACTACCAGCAGTGCTTGCAGTACCAAGTACATGCTTTTCTCTAGATTTATTACAGATACAACAGATGTCTTCATAAATAGTTGCATAAAATGTTAAAGCCGCAACATTGCACATAAGAATCAGAAACGTAACATACAATGAGTGCATTTACAGTAATTTGTCCCCCCCCTCCCTCCGCATTCATGTGATTGGCAATCCCTGCTGCCAGCTAGGCTCCGACACCCAATGACAATCCACATCTGCAGGAGTCATTTGTCCTGCTTCCCAAAAGCAGGCATCCGTTTTGAATGTGAGGGAAAGAAGGCAGTTGAAGTCTATATACAAAGTAAGGCTTAAACATCTTATATCTGCGCAACATAATTTTGTTCTAGGAAAAGCAAACAATGAATCGTTTTGTCTATTGTTTCTTCTCGGAGACTGGACAGTGCAGCATCGTTACTTGCAACATGGTCATCATGGTATCTTAGATTAAGTACATACTGTAAGCGCAGCAATCAAAAAGCTCTGATCGGATGTACAAATGTCTCAACAAAGTCTCTTCAGGATTGGGTGTCTACAGAGTCCAAAGTAGCATGGCAACTTTCAAACGATGAGCATTTTGTTTTCCCAAACACGCTCTTGAAAATGTATGGACAGTACTTTCCTTTCTATACATTATTTCTTTAAGAAAGGGGTGCTTCTCAAAAGTCTTTGAGTTACAGTTAGTGTAAAAGAGCAAAAACACAATGTCTCTCTCCCTCTCTAGCAACAAGAGGGAAGGGCAATGTTGCTCTCAGCGCTATGACTAGCTTGTTGGCATCACTTTCTCCAGAAAGCTCTGCTACTCTGTGCAGTGGCGTCAAGGCTCGATCTTGTGGCTCTTTTGATCGGCTTGAACTCTTGCAAAAGGAAAATAAATTACTTCATAATTATTTTTTTACATTTTTGTTTGCTTAATTACAAAATCGGTCTGAGTTGAAACCAGCAAGCAGCAGTAGACAAGGACATCCATCTTTTTGTTTGATTGGCTGAGAACTCTAGGGCTCTGATTGGCTAAAGGCCTCATTAGGCCAATTAAATTGGCGAAAAGACTACAGGACTTTTATAAATCAACATTCTGTGAAAGAGGATGAGATCAGCATTCATTATTTTACCTCCTTTTTTCATCTGGACTATCAAGATGCCCAATTTCAGAGGAACCTGGTGCCCCTACAGCCTTAGCACTTATGGATAACAAACAATACAGTATTTCCAATTTGCAAGCCCATCATCTTCCTGATATTCAGTCTCTCCAATCTGGTCAGATCCATGAGAAAGCACAATGCAGTAGGGGCTGAGGGTTGCTCTAGGGTCTCTCCTTGGGGCTCAAACCCGGGGCTGGAGGCGACTTTGGATGAAGCTCCTGACACCTCCGATGGGTCGGGCATCAGTTTGGTGTTTCCGCCTGTCTATGAAGGAGATCAGGCGGGAGGTGTCCAGGCAGCCCTCTGCTCTGGCCCTGCCGTCTGCAAGGCTGGCCTGCAGCCAGGACTCCTGGAGGCAAAGCCCAGCTGGAGGCCTCCTGCCCGGATCGGCCTTCAGCAGCAGGCAGACGAAGTCCCTGGCCGCCTGGCTGACGCCCTGGAAGTAATCCCTGGGGAAACTGAAGTCTATCCGGCAGATGTTCAGGCAGGTCTCCTCGGCACTCTCGTCCAAGAAGGGGGAGGCACCGCTGAGCAGCACGTAGGTCACCACTCCCAGGCCCCACAGGTCGGAGGTCAGCGACACTGGCTCTCCCAGGACCAGCTCAGGGGAGGCAAACTCAGGGCTGCCCATGAGAGGGTGAATGTAATGGGCACTGTTTAGCTGGACGGAATCACCAAAGTCTGTTAGTTTGACTGTCGGCTGACCACTGGAGTTCTGTGCCACCAGCAGGTTCTCAGGCTGGGGAAAGAGGGAAGGACAGGTTAGATAGATTACCACTATTGAATTAAATGATTCACTCTTGTTTGGTTCAGTGTTGTAGTAGTGCACAACTCTGTGTATTTTTACGATGCCAGATGAACATAACCTAGAAGCACCAGTCATTAAGGGTGTGAGGTCCAATCTTTTCAGTCATGCAGTTTGTCCCAAGACTTATACTGAAGATCAAGCACTTAGAAATGGGTGACAGTACATACTTTTATGTCCAAATGTGCTATCCTGCAGTTGTGTAGGTAGTGTAAAGCTTCTAAGACGTCCCGTAGGTAGCAGGCCACTTTCTCCTCAGTCAGATTCCCCCAGCTCACGATGTAGTCCAACAGACGGCCTTGGTCGACCCTGCAGCACACAGTAAAATATCACATGTTCTGCTGTCTTAGGAAGAAATGGCACAAAAGGTTTATGCAGCTTAATAATGTGTGTACATATGAAGAGTTCCCCTCCAAAATGAGATATCCACCATTTGAAAAAGGCCAACAAATGGCCACTTTATTAGGCACACTTCCCTGTTTGTGCAAACAGTGTGCTCCTCCAGATGGTGAGTTACGTGACTGTGATTCAGTATATAAAGAATGCAAACAGGGTTGAGAGGTTCCGCTACTGTTTGACTAAACATCAGAATGGGCAAGATGCATGATTTCAGTGATCTTAAACATGGTATGATCATTAGCGCCAGATGGGCTGGTTCCAGCACCTCAGAAATGGCTGACCTCCTGAGATTTTGCCACTACAGTTTGTAGAGTGTATTGAGAATGGTGCAATTGACAAAACACATCCAGTCAGCAGTCCTACGGGCGAAAATGCCTTGTGGATGAGAGAGGTAGGGGAGAATGGCGAGACTCGTTCAAGCTAACGGGCACAGTACAACGGTAGTGATGTGCTGAAGGGCATCTCAGAACACATAATTGGTTGACCCTCGAAGTGGAGGGGCTACAGGGGACCATGCCACTTCCATTCCTGTCAGCTAAGAGCAAGGTGATCGGATGAATTCCAGCAGGGTTTTACTGTAGAGTGAAACTCTTCATATGAATGTGTGTGTGTGTTTCGGTATGTACTCACATCTCCAGGACCAGGGCATAGCTGCTAGGGGTTTCATAGGTGTCTAGCAGACTGACTAGGTGGGGGTGATGGAGCCTCTGGAGCAGATTCAGTTCCTGAGTCACCTGGTCTCTCCTCATCAGCTTCTTGTTGACCAGTTTGACTGCCACCGTGCGCTTGGTGCCCCGGTGGTCGCAACGCTTGACTACAGAGAAACGACCCCTGACGAGAAGAGAGGATAGCTACTTCTTTTCCTTGGCATTTGTGGTTGTCAACATCATGCCATTGACATCATTGTAATAATTATTATAACTGCCACCTTAAAAAGGTCCAATGCAATGAGAATTGCATTTCAAGAAATCACAAGCTAGGTACCTTGGTTAGCTAACTTGTGTATTTAGGTGGTGCTAAGCATGTTGATAGGGCCTTCCTCAACCTACAAATAATTGACTGAGCATAGAGAAAGGGCACTAAAGCAGTTATGACAAACTAAAATGTGAAAAAAAGACTTAAAAATCCACTTTTTCCAACTGAATTAAAATCATTGCCCTGGATCTTTAATACTTTCCATCTCTTCTGCGACCATCATTCTTTTAAACTTGAGTCTTACACTACGGAAATATTGTTAAGTAAGAGTGTATTACCTGCCCAGTTCTACCACCTCACTGTAGTGAGACTCAAAGTTGTCCTTCCAGCTCACCCTGACCCCGTCACTGGACACAGCTGAGACAAACAGCAACACAAGAGATTGATTCAGGCCCACGTTTTGAGCCTTACTGAGAAGATGATGTGCATCATCTTAAAACCTCTGTGGCAGAAATTATTTTGTACATTGTGTTCTGGGAGTATCTCTAATTGATTGTGAAGGCTTGAGGTATGTGTCATATGACTAGGTGTGTCAACATAACTGACTTTCATCAGTGATGGAAGTTTGTGTGTGTGGCCTTACCTAACACTCTGAGGCTTGCTGATGATGTGACACTGCCCAGGTCATTGGTGGCAATGCAAGTGTAAACACCATCATCCTCAGAGGCTACGCCAATTATCCGCAGGGTCGCCTCGCCCGTATCACTGGAACAAATACATACATGTCAACTGACATCTGCTTTTTACATTCAAAACTCATCCTATGGCCAACTGCGTTACTGTGCACAGTCTTTGGTGTTCAGGGTGACTGCCGACAGCCTGTGTGTTTCCTTACCTGTAGGCGATGCTGAAGTGTCCGTTGTTAGTGAGGCTGCTCTGGTTGGGTCCCTTCCAGGTGACGGTAGCTCGGGGTCGACCACACACCTTACACCTCAGGGTGACACTCTCTCCGTTGTCACATGTCACATCACTCAAGGGTACGAGCAACTCTGGGGGGACTGGAGGGTCAAAGGTCAAATTCTGCATACATGAAATTGACTAAAACTCTCAGTTGACCTAAGATGCTAAGGACTGAATTAAGAAAATAAAAATAGGTCAAAAACAAAAAACTTAAAGATTAACACTTACCATCATAGATGTAGTTTGGATTTAGAAGCTATAAAGAGAGTAGAAATGTCAGATTAAAAAATCAATTTAGGGAGATGCATGCTCAAAAAAGTTTCTTTAGGTGTACAGATCAACTGACCTTTACAGAAACCTTGTTGGCCAGGCCATCTCTGGACTTCCTGTAACCGTTTTCCAGCTTGGTCTCTTTCTTTGCCTCCTTCTCTTTCTTCTCAGACTTCTTTCGGATGCGGAGGGTTGTATGCCAGGATGAAGACTTCCTACTTGGACAAGGAGAGTTACAGATGAAAGTGTTAAATGGCAGGTGTAGTTGCACTGATGTCAGTTGACATATCAACAACAACTAATATGTCTAATAATTTTATCCTATCATCTTTAGGATAATGCACGTCACATATTGGGATCATCATTTGTACTCTTGCCAAAAAAGGTTTTGCACATGAGCACTTTACTGGTTAGATGTGAACCACAATGGAAGCTTTGCACTTAAACACCTTAGCTTGAGAAGGATTTTTTTTGTTTGTTCGATTTGTAAGTGCAAGCTCCCCTTGCATCTAGTGTTCATCAGATATAGCGAAGACAAACAGAATGTACAAATGGCTCCAACACCAACTGAGCAAGAAGCCACCCCTCTCTTACTTACTTGATGGTTCCCTCAGGGCAGTCGGGGACTATGGCTGAGGTGTGTCCCAGCACGTATCCGGGGATCCAGCCCTCGGCGGCGGGGCCCTGCTCAGTGGCTGCCCTGAACACCAGGAACATGTTCTGTTGGTTGCTGGCCAGAATCTGGACCACCTCACCCTGAGCGACACTGATCTCATCCTCCTTCACGGCCACATAGTCCTGGGTCACCAACATGGTGGACACGCTACTGCTGCTGCTACTTTCACTCTGTGCCACGGGAAAGAGGAAGGGTGACATGGAAGATTTTTTTCTTAAAACACACACTACACACATTGTTTGATTTTCAAGCTGATTGTACATAATGGTAATCACAGACAATCTAAAAATGCCATCAGTCTCAACTGACACTGACTGTTGGTGAGGTGCAGTGAGGAAAGTGAGAAGCAGTAGAGGGGAAATAGATGTGAGTGGTTGTTTACTGTCCATTAGGTACAGTATTCAGAATAGGTTAGAGTGCAAGAGCAAGAGAGAAAAAAACACCTTTCAACATTTTCTTCTTGGAAAAAAGACAAATAAGGGAAATCAAATGGAGAAAAGCAGGCAGAAGATGAAGATTCCCATTTCACTGGTCTTTGCTCTGTTGAGGAGCGTTAGAAAGGTTGAATGAGAGGACCTCTAGCCCAGGACGTTTGTGGGGAAAACCACAAATGTTGGAGGTTAGTTGCAGGACAACAGCGGTTCAGTGACACGCCCATGAAGACAGCAGGAGGTGACAGGTGGCCAAGAGGAAGCCAGGTGTTAGTACAAGCGTTGTTAGAGTTGAGAAATCTAGAGACAGTCTTGATAGGAATCACTGAAGAGTTGAACAAGCTCCACTAGAGAAGCGCAGACCTGGAAACAATGGAAAACTGCTGCTAGAGATTAAAGTGTCTTCAGAGATTGTCTAAAGCTACAGAGGTTGATGTTGTAAAGCAGGGAGAGTTGTCAGAGAGATGCGTAGTAGAGGGCTGATTAGTAGCGCTGGCTGCAGCAGGAGACCAGAGGCAGACAGGACAGACCAGGCCTCCCATTGCCACTGGGTTAGTTGGGGCAGCGCTAAG
>OOFE01017518.1:4352-15193 GCA_900323365.1 Monocentris japonica
GCGCTGTGAGTCCAGCTCCAGTGGTGCTGTTCTGTAACCGACCCCGTGCTCCCACCCTCCCCGGAAGTGACAAGAGAATTTCCCTACGGCGGTCACATCATTAGATTGCTTATAATTCAAGAAAACCTCCGTGGCTGTCCTACACGTACCAGCAATTCAAGTAAACCTGCAACTCAGCCTAAACTGCCTGTAAGGATGAGGTGCTTAAGTGGAAATGGTTAGCCTTGATGCATAGTTAATAAGCTATATAATGCTGCCTTCAAGTGCTCCTCGTAAGTGCCTACGTCCAGAAGCTGTAAATACAACGGCGCATTTAACAGCTTTTGGTTGGAAATAATAACGAAAAGGAGCCTGTAAGAAAGTTATTTTGTGGCTGTTGTTCTAATTTAGAAATCAAACCTCACAAAACTACTTCGTGCTGCAGCAGCAGCAGAATAAAAAGGAGAACATAAATGTGTGACAAGCACAAGTTAAATGGTGAAAATAGAGACATACAACAATTGTGATTATTTAGATATAGTAGAATTCCCAACATGACATATAATAACTAGGACTGCAAGCAGTCATGGCCTAATATACTCTAAGAGTTAGGAGAAGATGAATATGAAAAATGGTGGGAGAATTAAAAACAAGGACAAAGAAAACTTATAAGAACCGTCAAAAGTAGTTTGAACTTATAGTAAACTAAAGTAGTAGATCACAATACAATCCACTCTGATCTGTACAGTTTTTTGTTACAAAATGCTGAAAAAATTACTGCGGATTGTAGGACTCGCAATTCATGATATAAATTGTTTATAATCAATACCTTAAAATATCAGAAGTCACATATTTGCACTGGTGCATGAGAATGTGTCATGCCTCTTCAGAACCACCTGGGAATCAATCTCACAACCTTTAGTGCCAATGGCAAGTCCTGAACTCATTGAGCCAGCTGAGAAATGGGTGGACTAGCATTTGTTTCACACTATGAGCAAGTGGTAATGTTTTCAAAAGTTTAGAAAAGAAGCCACCAGAGGCACAATTATGATTTTCCTTCCCTGTGAGAGCAGAATACAAAATCATCTCAAAAATTCAGTTTTAAAGAAACCATTCTGATAATTGCCATACTTTATATAGACAAAATGTCAATGTATTTTTGTGCTGGGCCACCCCTGGGTGTAATTTAACATTTTGAAATGCAATGGACAAAGAGCAGTGACTGATGACTGACAATATATTATTTGGTCAGTGTGATAAATTATTAAATGTAGCTTAGAGGGAACATTGGTCTTGAATACCCCCTGATTTGAATTCTTTAGATTTGGTTTACAAATAAATTTCTGGCAATTATTGTTTGATCTTTGCTCTTTATTATAATGATAAAAACAACAAGAACACATGTGGTTTCACTTCCAATAAGGTATGGCAAGTTTAACACAACGCCCACGGCTCTGCGTAAAGTAGACGATGTGCCAGAGCGCCCAGTTTGGCACCCATTTCATCACAACAAAATCACAAATCACTCACATTCAGTAAACAGCTGCACACGGTAGGCCTATGGATATTTTTACTCTAGCTGTATATTGTTCCAACTCCTTGCTTCATCACAAGTGACCATAGAGGATAAAGGAATAACTATTAAAACGGGTAATCACTCTAGCTTGTGTTGTAGACAGCACATGAATTGGTAATGGTAAACAAACAAACATTGGTAAACAGTAAGGGTTAGAGAAACAATATTGTTCCTTCAACACAAGAACAAGCTCTGTCATAATGTTAAACATGTTGGAAATAATGTTGAGATAAGGATGACAAAGTGAATGACTTATGCTGCAATGTTACTGTGTTTTTGTGTGCCTGTTATTGTTTCAGTACTCAATCAAAGCATATTGCCAGTTGTGACAAATAAAGTTCAAAGGAAGCTGCTACACTTTCATGACTACTTTCAGGATAAAGGAAAATGTGTCATGCTCAACTGACACACTATTTAAACAGCTATTTAAATGAGTATAAATCATTTGAAAGTATATGTATTGTTTGTAAAGTCTGTTGAACAAAGTAGGGCAAACATTTAATGTATAATGGATGGATACATTGTAAAATAGATTTTGTATTTGTCCATTTTCTTATTTGTCGTATTTCTCTCCCATTCATTTCAAGTGTTCTGTGCAGCATGTCCCAGTGCTAAACTATGTCTGCTGTAAGAATAAGAAAACAAAGCCAGTCCATTAACCATATGCTAGAATGGCCCCCCACTAGGGACTCCTAGTCTTGTTATTTACTAAGATTGAATACTCCATAAGTAAAAAGCTGATGTTTAAAGATGCTCTATCTTCCAGTGACTATAACTGTTTGAAATGAGGGCAACATTAACAGTGCTGTCAAAAAGTATCTTTTTAATTCTAAAATTGGACATGCAGTCCTTTATCTATAAAGAATTGTAATTTATTCTCATGGATATTCAACATTTATTAAGTGAGAACAGTGTACAGTACCATTAGTCAGACATTTTAATGCACTGTGAGCTAAATTTTTGAGAACTTAAAAACCCTGTGGATTATCTGAAAACGCTGTATAGAAAGTTTGGCGGCAGGTGTTAGTGTACTGTTCTCCCTCAATGTCCTCCCAGTGCATTCATTAATACACAGGACAAGATGTTACTATCCCTTGTGCCATAATCCAAGGCAAACACTTGTAGAAGCCCAATTCAGATAAACAACCACCACCAAATGAACACCATAGCAGACATCAGGCTACACATACGCTACATCATAGAGCTACAGAGTCATTCGTCAGATGGCCCCATTCACCAGTTACCTACCCTAGCCAACAGCGGTCTGCGGCACGTCATTGGGGTTATCAAGTGGGCACCTTGCTTCACCGATGTTTCGTTGAGTTTGGCCCACGACAACTCAAGAAGGCTCAACGGTGTATTTCAGTGTCCTGGAAACACCCCCCTCTATGCCACCACCTCACAACTCCCCTTTACCCTTGCCATCTAATGCCTGTCATCAACCTAGCATTAATCTAGGCTTGACTCAACAGTAATATACCAATACAAGCCTATCTATCTGATACAACAACACAGCTAGACAGTGTGTGTGAGTGCGAGGGGGATACGAACCCTGTTTAGGGTAAGGGGTGGGGGTTGGGTTGGGTTAACCACGATTGGTTATGTTCCCGGGTTAGGGAAAGGGGGGGTGTCGTCCCTGGTTCATGTGTGTATGTATAGATGTGCCACCATACCTATACTTGACTGATGGGCACTTTCCTAGCTAGCAGTACAGACCCCCCTCAGTCCCGCAGTACAATACAGTACCATACCATAAATACCGCCACACAGTGCTACACTACGCTACTCCATTCCACACAATGCTACACAGTACAACAGTACTACACAAGGCCACACAACAAGACCACACAACACTCAACCCAGCGACGCTTACCTTAGCGTGCTCCCCAGCTAGCATGCTTCCTCCTTATCCACAACCATTCACTTGCTCATATTCCTACATTTTCCTAACCGCAAGTTTCAAGCTCCATCCGCGAATGCCCAACTCGCTTAGCAATGCACAGACGGACTTTGCCACGAAACCTCGGCAGCCCACTTCTACTGGCCGTGACTGAGCCCTCCAACCTCGCTGTTCTGCCTCTGCTGCCATCTCCGCACATCTAGAATTCGTTTGCCTCATCAACTCAGTCTTCCCAGGGGACCGTGAGCTCAATAAAATTAACTTCTGTGCTTCAGACCACAGCAGCAAGTCTGGCCTTAGGCTAGTGCTAACTATTTCCACCAGCACAGTTAACTGCTCAAACAAGTCTACCTTTATTTTCCAGTCTCCGCCCACTCCTAGCTGTCCTGGATCACGTCTGAGTTCACGCTCCCTTGTTCTAACCTTTTCTTCCTCATGTACAAATCCAATCTGTTTATCTTCCCAACTAACAGCTAAATAATTCACTTCTAGCTGTTTTTCCTCAACTGCTACTGCCAAACATTTCAGCACCTGGTTATGACGCCAAGTGTATCGACCGGGAAAGACTAACTTTACACCCTGACAGTATGCCTAAGTGTACATACGCTGGAACACAACAGGCAGGCAGTGTCTTCACCCATCCACCAACTAAGATTTTGGGGAGATGGCAGCAGATCATAAGTAGCCCCTATAATAATCTAATTCTGCTTGCCTCCATGCTCCACAACTCTCTCCACTTCTCTTTTCTACCCTCTCCCAATTCACCCACTGCCCTTGTTTTGCCTGTGACACTGCCTTAGTACATCTTACTGCCTCCTCCTGACGATGTACTTCCTCAACTACCATCTTCCCTGTCGCCTTACTCCACACAGGTTTCCCTGCACACAGACCTAAAATGCCTTGTATCATTTCCTGCCTCAACTCTGGAAATTGACCCTTATCACTGAGGCTTGCATTGTACCATCTTCCTAAGCTTTTGACCGGTTTCTCTATCACTGTTGGACTCACTTCATCATCTATGAAAAACTTATTGTCTTCTACCTTCCCTTTAACAATAGAAATACTCCGAGACTTGCTTGGCTTCACTTTCATGCTAGCCGACTATAGATTACTATTTAGCTTATCCAGTAACCTACTAGTACATGGAGTTGTTGATGTCATAGTCATCATATTGTCCATGTGAGCCCTCATTGGTGGGAGGCACAGCCCTCCCTGCAGCCTTACCCCACCCACTACCCACTTTGAAGCCCTAATAATGACCTCCATTGCCATGGTAAAAGCTAATGGGGAAATTGTACACCCTGCCATAATGCCTATCTCCAGCTGCTGCCAAGCTGTAGTGTACTCTGTTGTGGTAAATGTCTGTCTAAGAATGAATGTCTACAAAGTAAGCTTTAACTAACTTCTTTATACTATCTGACACTCGAAAGAAACAGACAACAGACCCACAACAGACTATGCCAGATCCAAAAATACTACATGCAGGTCTCTTTTCTCATGCCTAGCTGACTGAATTTGGTGCCAAATCATACTGGTGTGGTCTAAGCACCCGGAGAAGCCTGGAATTTCAGCCTTTGCACCAAAGTGACAATTAGCCTATTCTTTTCTAAGTAACTAGACAGGCTCTGTGCTAAAATACTAAAAAAAACCTTCCTTTCAACATTAAGTAAGCTGTGCTATGGAAAATAATGATGGTACTATGCTTACAATGGTTTGAGGTAATAAATGCAATAAAATGTGTGCATACGTATAGTCACAGCAGTGGAAAACTACTGAGCTCAGAAGTGTGTGTGTCCTAATGTAACCCTTACATGTAAGCAAAAAGATGTATTTTATCTAAAACTACTGAGTGCACAGAACAGTTCCTCCTGTTGAAGGTCAACAGGAGGGTTGGAACGAGATGCTCCAAAGACAACTACTCCCTTTTCTTTGAAGGAGCATACATAGATAATTATAACAAGGTGAGAAACAGAAACAACCGACCCTGTGAGGCGCTACGTGCAAAGATAAGATCGTCCACCCTACTATAAGGACGCCCCTGCATGTATAAATGTGATGCATGAATTATGTTTGTAGCTTATTCTGCATACACTTCAGTGTGTGTCGTTTCAGCTCTGCTTGCAAGCATTAAAGACTGCAAGGTATTGTGTTATAGCTTTATTGAGCTGCTCTCACCACCTAGACAAAGTGCAATTGACTTAAATTACCATGACAGCTGATAGGCCTAAACTGATTTATTTCTACAGAGACCCTTTCTTTGGGAATGAAAATTCCCCCTGCTCTGCGCCACGCCTTAGGAATAACCTGCTTCTTCCAGACTACCTTCATCATCTTCCATAGAAACCTCAGCACATCTGGCGCACTCTTGTATAGCCGGTAGGGGACTCCATTAGGCCCTTGCACGCCCTACTATCTCTTGTACTTTCCACCTTGGTGGGCTAACATCACACTCCAATAGGTGGAATATCGGGGGGAGCGCTAGCTCTCTAAACCTTTCCCTATCTCTGTGCACTTCCTCCAAATATCCCTCAAGCTCCTGCTTAGATGCCCTTAAACTACCATTCTTTTCCTTACTAAATAATGATTTCACAAATCTAAATGGATCCTTGTAAAATGCTGTTCTAGCTCGCTCTTTCTTTTTCCTGTTTTTCCTAATGTTCTCTGCTCTTCTTAACGCTGTCAATCGCTCCTTCACATCTGACTGCAAACTATTTATACCTTCCTTCTCAACCTCTGTAGCCTTCCTCCACTGCTTCCTAAGCTGCCTTCTCTCCCGGATAAGTCTGCCTATCTCTTGTTGGCGCCTGGATTTAACTACCTCAACCCCTAACTTCTTCCTTTTCTCAAAGACGCCAAACCTTTCTAATCCATAATCATAAATAATGGCTCCCATTTTTTTTAACTTCCTCTAAGCAGTTCCTTTAAGTTTGTCTAATACCCTTTCTCTTAGAATTGTGTCTGTAGCTAATTAGGGTGTAACCTAATGGCCTATCTAGCCTTGCCTACTGCAGCAATGAGTCTATATTGAGTTCAACAGCCAGCTAAACTTCTTATTCCACTAAGGTCCTCCAAGGAACAATCCAATCAGGTGTGTATTTTGGCAGGTTTAATGAAATAAAATTGTGAAACTGCAATACGAGAACACACAACGTACAACAGTTTAGTATTTAGTATACAAACAGGAATGTAGGCTACGCTAACAAGGTAAGTATTCCTGTAATTAAACAAGGTAAGTATCTCTATACAATATATCTGCAGCATTTATAGATTACATTTAACAAGTAAGTATTTTAGGTAAGTAATGTCTCTTCTTTTCCAGAGAACCACGGGATAGAATAGTAACTTTCTATTTGTAATTGTTAACTGTTGTAACTAGCTAACAAACAATAACAAACAATAACAATAACAATATACTAACCCACATCTTTCAGTAAAAGTGATTGAATGTTCCAAAAATTAGTTGATATAAACTATATAATTCTGAACTAACTGTCACTCACTGAAAATGCCATCAAAGGGGTGAAGTAATCAAAAAGAAGATGAAAGATTGTAGTAGCTGATATTCAAACTGACAATCTGACGAAAATTCCGTGTAGTCTTCTTTTATGGTTGCTAAACCTTTAAAGGGAGTAACATTCCAATGGCTCCATTGGTTCCATTACAGTTAGCTTTAATTAGTTTTACAGTTTTTGATGTAAACAAGTGACTGTTTTCATAATTTCCTAAACAATAATAGCCTAAGAATGAGCATATGCATCATAAACCAACCAGGAGAGACACAGCCTCGTCTGTTAGCAATTAAAGCTAAGCCTCCTACTGACATCAATAAGGTAACCTCATCTTTCTTTCAGCAGCTGAGGCTAACAAGGTGATAATACAAATTAACACCACTGAGGAAACGTGAGGTGGGGAATCTTAAAAGAGGACTGCCCCTTGAGAAGTCTCCAGCCAATATGTTTGGTGTGCTCCTTATCAGTCAAACAAGACACATAGCCCTAACCTGCAAAAAATGCCAATGCTAATCTGCCTGATAGCAGCTAACCTACGAGTAAAGTCAGGCCGCCCAGGGATCTTGAAAAGGTGCTAACCCCAGAGCTTCTGTGCATAAGCAATGGTCTGAGATAAGACCTGTGCGATAAAGGTCCTTATCATACGCCCCTACTGGGAACTGTGGGGAGAGAGTTCACCTCCCCCAGACAAACTCCTCTAATGATTCCCTTCTTGCAGCTGTAATTAAACCCATTGCCCATTGTCTTGATTCATTAGCTCCACAACTTGGTTTGCCAACCTTGATCAATTACGTGACCACCTATCTCAGCCAAGCTCTTTAATAAACACTCTCACGTAGCTTTGTCGCTGTGTAAGTGACACCGGATAGCAAGGGCGGGGTGTGTGTGTGTGTGTGTGTGGAGGGGGGGGCATTATCATTCCAAACTGTGATTAGAGATATCTTAATAGACGTCTCAACAGCGATGGCACTAAGATGAGAGAGGCATTTAGTACATGTCTATACCAAAGCAGGTTTGAGTGTGTGTTTGTGTGCGTGTTTGCCAGTGATGTACGCAATGGGAGAAGAACTGTCTCTCTCCCACAGCCACACACACACACACAAGCTTGTAATCAACCTTAATTGTGGGTCATACGGTAAATGGATGTGATACTGTAATTATATGAATCCAAAACACATGAATTCCAGCTATCAACACCACAACATAATTGTAATTTGACATTGACTAAGCTAGCTAGAAGAATGGTAGGAATATGAGCTATTTAGCATGTGTGATTGATTAATTGATTTGACATGACTGTCAAGCACTCTAGGTGTCCAGCCCACATACAAGACACATCCATACATCGCCTTGTTTGCTATACCTACTTATACTTATTTAGAAGTGTTTCATGATCATCTAATCAAAAGAAATTAATTGCAACGAATCTCATCATATGAAGGACAATAAAACACAATTTATTTCAGTGTGTTCTCCCAAATTACATAGCAGACAAATTATATCCTCTTCTTTTGTACCCCTGAATCTTAACATTTCTAGAAGTAATGGTAATGTACAGTACCTGACCTTATGTATTTGCATTTATATTGTATATTAAAATACTATAAATATTCTGTTATTTAAAATTTAGAAACAAGTAGATTTTAATATCCTCTACACTACTACAAGACAGGCCATACATATTACTCGCACATGTGTGTGGCTATTCGAATGGACAGTGTGAGTTCTATATAATTTACCAGTCTCTATTTCCAACACCATCCAGTATTCAACATTCAGTAGATCCTCTTCAGACTCAGCAAGTAAAATTATATCATCAGCGTATAATAGGATACCAATTTTATTTGAAGAAGCAAGTATGTAACATGGCCATAAATATTTTGACAGCCACCCATTGATGTTTTGTCACCATGGTATTACTTTTAATGTGAAATGACACTGTGGGTATGCAGTTTAAATGTAGATTTTCAGCTTGAACTTGAGGATAATTTCAGCCACACTAGATGAATCTATAAATAACTACTGCACTTTTTCTTTATCCCCCCGCAACCTCACCCACAATTTCTGGGTGCCAAAAGCATTTGAACAGATTAAGATGATATTTAATAATGTAGTCACTTTTTGCTTGTAATGGAAACTAAACCAATTAACAAAAACTTAATAATAACGAATTAGTACATATGTGAGGAATTCTCAAGTAATACATTTACAAAAAGAGAACAAAAGCCATTCTGGGATGTGACCGAAAGGTGTAATTTTGGATTACATTTTTATTCCATTGCACTCTCTCCTCTCTGTTGATATTTATTGATCATTCAGCCAGCTCTAAGTTGGAAGCACAGCCACAGCCAGTATCAAGTATGTAATTGGCTAAATGACTACAACTAAATACAGGTCTGGGTATAAAAATGAGCTCCAGATTGTTGAGTTTGGAAGAAGATACAAATGAGTTTTATTAGCATCAGGATTCAATGCTGGTTTTATTTCTACTCACTTAAAAGTGTACACCATGTTTTTGGGTCATTGGTTTAACTTACTTGGGAGATGAAAGCATAGATGCCAAAATCACCCATATGTCCCCAGTACTGTTTGCTCTGGTGCTCAATGCTAACACATTAGCATACGCTATGTTGAGTGATAGGGAGCAACTAGCATTAATCTCAAAAGTGAGAAAATGAGAACTTGTAGCATTTCCAAAGCTAATTGCAAGTGATGTGTGGCTAGGTCTGGCAGTTTTATGTAGGTGACTGATAAAATGTACACAAAATATGATAATAAAAATAATATACTGTTTTGAACTAGCAGGGACTAATTTCCCTGTTTCCATAGGAAGTGAAGGTGATGGGCAATGGGAGACTGTGTATAGCTAAAAATTACTGTGCAGTGGATGAATACGTGGCTGGTCACTAGAAATAAACCTAGCTACATCATCTGTATTGAGTTAATGATATTTCATTTTAAAATAGTGTTAGCATGGAGCACGACTGAGGACCTATGGATGATCACTTAACGGGTAAATTGACCAATGGGAAAATCTTCCAAACGTGTACTCGTTTGGAAGAAGCAGCTGATAAGGCAATAAGGGGAGATAACATATGGAGCATAGATAGCACAAACGCAAGCAGTTAAGCAGAACAGACACACATCCATTGGGCCAACACATGACGACAAGGACAACAAAATGGTAGTGATGTACATGTCACTATTGTCAGATAAAGACCTTGTATTTTGGTATTTTTAAAGGTTTTACCGGAAGAGAAGTATTGCATGGTGTGCAATGCTATGGGTTGAGAAAATTGTATGACCCGGCCTTGTGAAAGCCTTTCAAACCCCATTATATAATTTCACACAACAAGAGCAACACCCTATGACAATGCAAAAGCAAAGACCTTTAAAATGGCATAAAGAAAATGAATAAAACAAGCACAGGCTGTTAGATTAACCTGGACCTCCACTTCCAGAAACTTCAAGTGGGCAAACGGTATTGGTTAGTCCTGACCATATCACCACGCTTCCACAACAGTTTCCTAACCCATGCTGTTGCCCTCATAAACTGGCTGTGGGCCAGACACTGCCCCCATGCACACAGGGACAAACTAAGGTTAGTGTGGCCAAGCTGCTTCCCACGGGTTGTGACAGACAGAGGTAAGACAGAGACAGCGGGTTGGGTTGGGCGGCATGCCAGGTTTATTTACAGCCCCCCCTTAACACAAAACTCGCATGCAGGCTCTCTCGCCCTGGTCCGCTCACTGCGGCTCTACAGCTGCCATTGCCGTTCCTGGAGCAAATTCTCATGTGACAGCCGCCCCAGCGTGTGGAGTTTTGCTCACAGGTCCATAATGTACTGAATCTCAGAGAGCCGGCTCCCCCAGCATGT
>OOFE01017522.1:0-10753 GCA_900323365.1 Monocentris japonica
GTCATGGCAACATTCGTTCCAGTGCATGCCGAGAGGCAGCTTCTCTAGACCAGCTGCTGCCAATCACACTCTCTCTCTCACACACACACACACACACACTCTCATGCACACACACACACCCATGGAAAAGCCGTAGACACCATGCAGGCAAGACACAGAGGAGAAACAAGGGTTGGGGGAGTGGGTAAAGGAGGGAGAAAGAAGGGAGGGAGGAAGGAAGAGAGGGGGGCATCATGGCACACTCTTACAAGGCTAACCCTGCCATTCCCCCGTTCCCTCTCAAGGCTTTTAGAGAAGAATTCAATGTTGGGAGTACAGGAACAGAAAGACAAAAAAAATCAGAAATAAACTAAGAAGGAGAGATAGACTAAGAAAGATGTGATCAGTGAATGAAATGGAGTGAGAAGAGGAATAAAAGACGGTTGTGGTGATAGTAAGCAAGAGTGGTGCAGAAGAAAAGACAGAGATAGAGAGAGAGAAAAGAGAGAGACAGATGAAATGAGAGAGATAAAGAGAGACAAAACGAGACAGGAAGGCAGCAGAGAAACTCCAATAAAGGCTGCGATCAGATAACAGCGTCTCTGAGGACTTCCAAATGTCCTTTTATCTTGGCAAGAAACGCTGATATTAAAAACCAGACAGAGATAGCACGCCGTCATTTGCTGCCTTTACGAAGTAGCGAGTTATTGCTGCAAATTGGATCAGAAAATACTCATCGAGGCTCGTCTCCAACACACTTTGTGACTAAATCCTCCTCTTCCGACGCCTCATTGTGTTGGTGTGACACTGCATTGTAGCTACTGAAAAGCCTTGGAGGAAAGAGGAGTGACACATTCGCTGTGTAAAAACCACACACTTAGTCAGAGCGCACTGACTGACTGAATGCACTGACTCATCCTGTGGGCTTGTTTGCTCGTCAGGCTATCCCACCGTATCAGGTGCACGCTTGTCGGATGCCAGATGTCATCTTGCAAAAGTAAAAGGCACCGAGTTAGTGCTGTGTGAATGCAGAGAAATAGAGGCTAAGTTTTGTTGTGCCTGATTCAACTGTTTTTTACCTCGCAGAAAACAAACATTGTTGCTTGGCAGTACAAAAAGGGAGTAACAGCTGATTCACTATCAACTGTGTAAATCCCCTCATGCATCAGCCTTTTTGAGATGAGTCTCTTTTTAAAGGGTATTAGACATTTGAATGGGGCCACAGAGGGAGGGCTTTCACCAGGACCCCAAAGGTTTAATATCATCATGAGTTCAAACACTGGTTTTCAGTTTTAGAAATTGTTGGTTTACTGGAACAGAGAGGAGCTTCCCAGGGTGGAACTCCCCAAAGCCATTTTAGCACTGATTGTAACTGTAATTGTAAATGTCCCTGGTAGTTTTATTGTAAGTCAATGGGACATTTACTTTATAATTGAAATTATTTCAGTTCTGAATTACTTTGGGGAAGCAGGAGTTCATAAAATTTTAAAGAAAAGGAGTGCTGATCTAGGCTCACTGGTCATGACCATATCATCCTCACTATGACCGACAAAACTTGGTCTCAAATATTCTAAGAGACAATATAAATGTGGACGCAGAGCCTTGAACTTTTGAGGAGATTAAAGTGCCCCTTGATTGTAATCTTTAGCCCTCCTTTTCACCAAAGACAGTAAAAAGGGATGAATGTATGTTTTAAAAACAGGATGACTGGAGCTCTGTCATCCAAGCTAATCAAATCCTAAATTAACCATATTCAGACGCATCAGCCGGCGCCGTACGTGCGACACAAAGTGCCGCTGCCGAAGCAAAAACTCATATTCCATTTGAATAACAAATGAATCCTTTTAGTGGGAGTGCTGCAATTTTCCCCAACGTGTGTGGATAATGATCTGACTTCCAAAGGGATCAGATTGAATTTGGTAAAGGTTACATCACCATGACAACTTGAAGAGAAAACAGTTGGTGGATGGGGGTGGATGGGGGTGGATGGGGGTGTTTTTGGACCTACGGGAGAAACAGGTTCCTAGTCGCTAATGTCAAGAAATCACAAATGTACAGGCTTAATTGTTTATTAGCAAGCTGGTGCCCTCATAGCGCTTGCTTTTACTGAAATCACACACCGTGGCAACAAATAAAGAGTGACAGAAATCAATCCAGCAGCGTGTATATGTGAAGTCATGAAGGTGTGAATACAGCTTACATGCAGTAAACACATGTGCCACACTTACTCCCGTAAACGATCCCAGAGTGTCGTCCTAGTAATGTATCTATCGCTATAATGTGTAATAATACAATGTACACTGTATTGAGGTGAGTAGTGCACCAATGGGACAACACAGAATTACTACATTTACACTTTACCAAATTAGACTTTAGGTATGTGCTATATGTTGCCTAAATGCACGGGTGAGACGTTCAGGAAATCTTGTGCCACTAAGGCCTGTTCAGCAAGGTAACACACACACACACACACACACACACCAATGTGTAGAGGGAGGTAAGTAAAACAATGTGCTCACAACGTGCTCAGCGGTAACACACATATGGAGGTTTGGCTTGGCTCGGTTCAGACCACTTTGGAGCTCCTCATCTCTCTTCTTCCAGCCCCTTTAAACTCCTGGAGGAAGCATGACCGTGCCGTGACTCCTTCAGGCTTACACTTTGCTGTAATCGCCTGGGAAAACAGGAAATTGCGGTCTTGGAAAATGTAATGTTTATACTTAGGTCACATTAACACGGGCCCCCCTCCCCCACCCTCGCCCCTCCTTTTCTTATTTGATTGAAAGTGGACAGCAAGTGTGAAAAAAAAGCTTCTACTATTAATTGACACCTTTGTTCAATCAACGCCTGTAGAATTTTTATTAGATAGAAAAGGAAAAGGCGTACAGTTAAAAATGAAATGGTTACTACAGCCCCATTTTTACTATCACACTGCTGTGGTTATAAAACTGACTTTAAGGTCAAGGTTGGGAAAAGAATTTGTATACTGCAGCTGCACCCAACAGCAGCAGTGACTCTGCAGAAGAAATTGAATTAGCTTAGCTAACTCAAGTGTTACAAAAAACCTAAACTGTTCCACAACTCTAGCAAAATGAGGTTTTTGAGTCACAGTGAAAACGGTGATACGGGTTAAAGCTCCAGTGAGACGTGAGAAGCTGAACATTTGTCAACCAAACACAATTTACCCCCAGTCCTCAACCTGACGCTCATATGTTTCATCTTCTCAAGTTGTATGCTTCTAGGAGAGGCCTTAACAGCCATAGCCAGAGCTGGCAGACATGCTCACTCTGTTTCTCTTTCACTCCACCCTGCACTCTTCACTTCAGCTGTCTCCATGAGCTACAAACAAGCACCAAATATTTTACTCTTTTCCTTTTCCCCCCTCTGTGTGTGCTTCATGTCTGTCTCTGTGAATGTCTCTCTCTTTTTCACGCTCACTCCTTTTCACATACACACACACACAGACACACTTTCATCTCCTCACTCATGTCACAGCCCACATCTCCACCCACCTCCTAAGGCTACCTGTAACACTACCTGCACAACTTCCTGCTCTCAGCCATCAATCAAACCACTCCCTTTCTGTCCATAGCTTTCACATCGGCCTCAAACCCTTACTCCCCATTTCATGGATCATACCTCCTGCATGCTTCCACTGTGTGTGTGTATATGGTGTGTGTGTGTATTTGTGTGAATGATGCCATACATGCCAACGCAGACAGACAGAGAGAAAGAGAGAAAGAGAGAGAGAGAGAGAGAGAGAGAGAGAAAGAAATGTAAGCTCATCTCTGAATGTCTTGAGTGCCTCGCTTCAGTTCCGTTCCCCTTGAAGGGATGTGAATGGCAGACAGGTGGACACACCTGGAGCCCTGCGGCGCCACGTGTATACACACACACACACACACACACACACACACACACACACACACTCCAATCCAAAGCCTGCACTAATGCCTCTCTTAAAGCCCTGGAGTTAAGCGGCAAGCCTCTTTTGCGTCTCCTTTACATGGCTGTGATGTGTCGACAGTTGCGCATTATAGAGACAAATTGAGGCCCTGGGTTTGGTGCGTCTCCAGACGTCCTAGATGGATGTTCCAAAACGCTCAGTGGATAATCTAGATGGAATCTAAGACTCTTTGGAGAACCCTGCGTGGTCTTGGCTCAGAGCTCACTGGGATGAAAAATGAGGAAATTGCTCTGAAAAACTCCAAATGTTTTTACTGTTATATTGGTGCAACAGAAAACACTGAAAACGATAGGGGACCTAGAATGAGAGCCAGCAGAAGAAAAGGAGAGGCTTTGAGGAAAGGAGAAAGAGAGAGAGATCAAAGACAATCAGAGAAAATCGGAGGCGTGAGGATGCGGAGGGAGTTAAACAATTGGAATTGGAGAGAGAAGCAAACCGACAGCTCGAGACCAGCACTTAAAACAATCCAGTCAAAATAAATGTACTAAATGTTGAGTCCAATATAAGAATGCCAGTTGTTATTGTAACATCAAGACTATTTTGACATAAGAAATGGATTTTGTAGAACATATTTTTCAAGGCAAACTGACCATGGCTGCGTGCGTTGAGCCCCTGGGAGGAGCTGAAGGATGCCTGGCTGCATGGTGGGCCGGTTCTCCCCTCACATTTACATTTAAATGTGGTGGCGGCAGGGGGGCAGACGGGGGTTAAGTGGTTGGCATTGAGTTGGTTTACCCAGCAAGCCTTGATTTAGTCTGTGGTGAAGGGCAAAGCTATCATTAGGAACTCACCAGGCTCACCACCGCGAGAGTCCAGTGGAGGGGGAGAGCAACTCGGATGATGGAAGTTCAAGGCGAGATCTTCCCGCCTCGGTCAGGACTGCAGAGTCACCTCCGGTCTCGTGTTGCTGTGGGGTGAAAAGGCGTGTCTTCAGGGTACAGTCAGCCTCCCGCCAGGGCTATTATTGTTTTAGGATTTAGAGATTTTTTTTCAAATTTGTGTCATTTCGAACTGAATATTTTTCTATTTAGTTTTAGTTGACGTTTGTTTTGTAGTTTATTTCTCAGGAATTGTTAAGTTTTAGTTTGGTTTTATTTTAGATAGGCTTGGTACGTATTAATGTACTGATAATGTAGTATTTGCCAGTATTTAGTTGATTTTGAGCCATTCTTTACCAGAGGATTGTATCTCCAGTTCATACTCAGTGTGGCGATGATCAAAAACCAAAACAAAACTCAGATATTTTAGTTTTTTTTCAGTTTCACCTCCACTGAAATATTCTTCACGCTTCATGCTTTTCTCTTGTTCTTCATATTATGTTTTTGTCTCTTGCACGCCATTATTTCTAGGCTTTCACCCCTGATACACAATTCTGTGCCTGAGCACGTTGTGAGCACATTGTTTTACTTACCTCCCTCTACGCATTGGTGTGTGTGTGTGTATGTGTGTTACTTTGCTGAACAGGCCTTGGTGGCACAAGATTTCCTGAACATCACCTGTGCATTTAGGCAATTCTAATCCAAATCTAGAAGGTTCTCCACAACAAAATGGCCTTTTGCTGTGGAGAGGTCACACAATCATCTTATCCTGGATTCAGTACTATACAGTATTATATTTACCCATCATTCTAACTTTAGCCTTAGAAGCCACTCGACACCAATCCACCAGGTGTGCAAAATTCCCCCAAAGAACGGACCCAAGAGGGTTATCAGGAGGATTTATTTTTATTTTAATTTCAATCTAATCTTTATTTATCTAGGGAATGTTTCTTTTCTTTCTCACTTCCATATATTAACACCACCGGTTGCTGAAGTGCTTAAGTAAACCTTAAAGAAAAGCTTTGGGTTGAAAGTGTTGCAGTCAGCACCACCCCCCACCCACTTGCAAAGACAAGAAAAAACAAATATGATAGAACAGATGGTATATAATACTCATTTAAGCTGTGGACTCTATAATTGACACTGTCTATCCATTTATAGCACTGCCGTCTATAGTGGCAGCACATGTAATTAGCTGTGTGTGTGTGTGTGTGTGTGTGTGTGTGTGTGTATACTGGAGGAAAGGGAAGAGAAGTGGCGAGCTGTTTCCTGCCCCTTAGCACCTCTCTGCCTTTGTCTTGCATTTTAAGAGGGGTTCAACCTCATTGTCGACAATAAACACTACAGAGGGGACTTACCATGGCCCACCCTTGACACACATACACACACACACTCACACACACACGCAAAACCACAAATGGCGTAATTTGAATTTAAATAGAAGTGTACAGTATTGTGCGCTCGTGAGTAAAGTGCATCATCCATTGGTGAGGACATCCTTAGTTCCCCTTTAAATAACCCTTTGCTCTGCCTCTCTCTCTCTCTTTCTGGCTTTGTTAGGAGATGACAGCACAACAATGGGGAAATTATCACAATGATCACAGTTAATTGTGTTTTTTTTTTAATTTATTTCGCTCACTTTATGTCAGCTTGTATAAAAATAATTAACCTGGCTTGGGAGAATTAAACATTAGGCTCTTTAGAAACAGACAGGGTTTTGAAGATGAGGCACCGGTCATGCCAATAAAGAGAAAGCACTGGAATATTTTGTAGTGCATAACTATGGATGTTGTCCAATTGACTCCTCAAAGATTCATAAAGTTAGATTCTTTAACAACATATGATGCCTCGAGACAAAGAATCATTTTCTTTTTGCACACACAGCATACTTGCCGTTCAAGGGCGAATGTTCTACATCACCAGAAAGCACACAGCTGTCTTTAACTACAAATACAAAGAACGCTCCAAAAACCTAAAACAGATTTATATGTTTCTTTGAAAGAACCATTGCAGTGATCATCATGCAACGGACACATACCCAGGATCAATCCTTTAACACAGTATACTTCAGAGTCAGATTATTTGTTCAAAAGCGTGCAACACGTGTAGAGACATGTAACACTACTCCATTCCATCGGTGGCTGGGGTATCGTAGACCGACGCTTTGTGGCTAGAATAACGTCAGAGGCAGGAAAAAGCTGTTGCGTTATCTTGTCAAAGCATGGGGGCTGCACGACAATGGAGAAACGCCGCTCCTGCCAGAGGAAACTTTTTATAAATTGGAGGTTGATGACATATATTTGATGACCGGCAACGGTTTGAACTATGAGCCTGACACTTCAAAGGGATTGGGTTTCCTCACAAGTTTATTTCCAGTTCCTTTCCGCAATGAGTTTTTAGTGGTCCAGGCTTGGCTGAGGGAGAAAGGGAAGGAGAGGGTGATTTCACACACAGGGATGGACAGATGTATGCATGCTTGCTCATGCACGTGCGTGCACACACACACACACACACACACACACACAAACACACACAAACACACACACAGAGCTTGGACAAAGTGCCTGCACTTCAAACAAATGGGACTTCATCAATGTACATCAGTAATGGTTTCAGGCTGCCCCTACAGTCCTAATCATTTCCAGTGAGAGAGAGAACAAGAGAGAGAGAGAGAGAGACAAGGAGAGAGACAGAAAGAGAGAGAGAGAGAGAGAGAATGGCTTTAGTTAAGGCCTCAGTTTCTACAGTATTTCTTGGGCTTCAGCTACTACACCTAAGATGAATCAAACACTATTGGGCTGAGCTTTCAATAAGTGGTCTTAAGACAAATATAATCTTAGGATGAATTCCAATGGGCTAGTAGGGACAAGTGAAGGGCACTACGAAGGGAGGATTAAGAAGCCTCACCAAGCTGCTGTAACTTTTCATTCAGCGCAGATATAGCCACTTTCTTAAGCTCTACATGATTCACAATGCAAACATTGTGTTTAAATCACCAAGAACTATTCCCTTGGCATGGTTAGCATGTAATTTCTACCTATTGAGCGTGTAGGGCATAGGCATAATCCTCAGTAATTGGAAATGAAAGTCCGTTCAGGAAACGAAGATCAGCGTAGGTTATGGTCAAAAGACTGCGATGGGACACATGAAAACAGCGGGCTCTGTGTTTTGCAAGTTTGCCTCATGTAGTGCCATTTTATCTGAAGCCAAGATGTCCGCTCCTTTATGTCCAAAACAAACATGGTGTTTGCTGTTCCTGGGAAAGTTAATGTAGTGTGAATACCCAGTGCAGAATTACTGTATTTAGAATCAAATGAGGCTGAAAATGGCCAGGTGCTGCAGGCACACAAACGTCAGCAGTCAGGTCAATGTAGGCTACAACAAACAATGTGATAATGTGTGTGCACCTGTAGAAACTCTTATGTGATGAATACAGTGTGTCTCTTGAAGGAAAAAAGGGGAGTGGGGCGTCCGCTCACCTTTAGCATGTTTTATTTATTCAGACAGTTGGAAAGCAGAGAGGGAGACAGACGATAGGTCTGGCAGGACTTGATCGTTAAGCAGCAGGGGAACTCGTGTGGCTCCAGAGGCACTGGGTTTAACCAATTAAGTACCTGAGCACAATACCCTGTGCTCTGTACCCTGTCTACATCTACAAAATAGAGGATGATTTGTTGTATTCTGCTGCCCAACTGGAAAAAAGGTAAATGAAAACCAAAGCAGCACAAAATGAGTTATTTTATAGGCAATGAGGATAAATGAATGGATTGTTTTTCAGACACAAACAGACAGATTTGAGAGAGCGAGAGACCATGTGTGGTGACAGTTGGTCCCATCATGTGACGCCCCCTTGGCAGACCAGTGGGATCTGGGCGTGCTGGTTGGCTGGCTGTCACTGCTAGGTCACGGCTGATTGGACAGTGGTCAATGGCACGGCCACACCACTCTCTGGGTAAGATAATCTCAGGGTAGCAGGTCCATAGGACAGGACAGGACTGTGTGTGTGTGTGTGTGATGGGAGTAGGACACCAACCTATTACACACCCCTACCCTCACAAAAACAGTGTCCTGTCATTTCATGGGCGTAGCTGAAATTCCTCTATCTCTCTTCTTCCTAACAGACACACATGCACACGCACGCGCACGCATGCACACACACACTCCTTCCATTGATTGCATTCACTCTCTAACCTCTAACATTAAACTAGCCCCTTGAAGAAGTAAGTACAAAATCATCTCACTTCAGAAAAATGTCCTCACGCCAAAGGTCTCCAAAAATGTTAAACTGCTTCTCCCTCACACACACACACACACACACACACACACACACCCACACACAGCGGTGGCAAAACAAATTCCTGTGGGAAATAATCTGTAACATACTTTCCCTGTGATCACTTTGGTCATTTCACAGTGACCTTCCACCACAAATATCTGACAGACAACGTACGTCCTCGATATAATACTAATGCAGTTTACGCACCATTACTGGCCTTGGCATTCTCGTGGTATTACAACTGACACACAGCTTGTGGTTACAGCTTCATCGCTTCAACAGTCAAAACATAGAATAGTTCTTGACAGAAAATTATTGCTTACCTCGGGATGTGGAAACGGATCTGCAACCAGCGAGAAGTGAATGATTTAGAACAGAGGGAGAATTCACAGCGGCCCATGACATCAGCCGTCTTGGCAGACAAGTAACAAGTGATTGTAATCAAATGATAGTCACAGCCAATGAGCTCTGTTTAAGGTGACGTGCGTTTTGGTGGGAAATGCACGCCATGCCCCAAAATCCACTGTATCGCGTCATAATGTTGTACCTCCAATTTGTGTCTATCTTCTCTCATTCTCTAATGTCTCTTTTTGATTGCTCTAATTTTCCTCTACCTCTCTACTTTTAAGATGTGAAACAGAAAACCAGATTAAAGTCTGCAATATAATTGAGTCAGCCCCAGTAAATTGCAGTTAAGTGCATTTTAACTAAATCACGTCAATTACTTTTCTCAAATCAAATAAAAACCAATTCATTTGTGTTAACATGCAACACCTTCATCTGAAAATAATCTTGGCGCCTGAAATATTAGATTTTGGCCCAGAATCAACAAACAAACACATACATACTCTCACACAGCAGCCAGTCCATTTGAAGCTGAATATCCAGTTGAACTTTTTGAACAGCAAGAAAGAAAAAAGTTGCTCATTTAGCAAATGTATACACAGACACGGACAGACGCAAGCACGCCACAGTCTGCAGTGACAATGAAAGATATGGCAACGCCAATGAAGGCACACAAAATGAATGGATGGTTAACTTATGATTCTGTCTTCTGTCTAATTTGTATTTTGTTGTCAATGCACAGTGTCACTTGTTATTTGGTGTGTTTTGCGATTAAAGTGATTCTGGTTCGGGATCAACCATGTTATTTCTTGTAGGGGTCAATGGCAGCTCACAGCCAAAGTAAAAAAAAAATAAAAAAGTCAAAATTGGTGGTAATTATATAATAATGAAATAACTGTGATAGAATACAAGGGCAGGTCATTTGGGAGCTGCCCTGTATTGTGAATAAAACAGAGAGCCAGTTTCAACGTGCTAAATACATCTTGGTTATATCCATATCAGACAAAGGTCTGTCTGACGCAAGCTCTGATGTCTTCGCCACAGTTTGATTCAGTACAGTGAAAGCTACTTTTGTCTACAAATGGTGGAGACATGGTGAGAGCATAATGCTGAGGCATCACTCACTCTGTATGTGAGTTGTTAGCCATGGTATATGACATGGATATCTGAGGGCAGAGGGCACAATGTGGTGTTGAGTCAAAGATATTAAAACACACCCACATACAACAGTGGGTTATTAATAGGTGTAACTTAAAGTGACTTACGACATTTCATGAGGCAGTCTTCCACTCTCTTTCTCTTCCTCCTTCTCTCCCTGCACTTCTACTCTTTCTTTCTCTTCATTACCCCCCCCCCCCCCCCCCTCCC
>OOFE01017528.1:0-11889 GCA_900323365.1 Monocentris japonica
TGGGGAATGGAATCAGGAACGGTGTACTTTAGTTCCAACAGAGTAACTCAGTACAAGGTAGTCGTGGGGAGTAGTTCATGATCCATTCTGCGTGATTCTTTCCTTTTACTGTAATCGGGACCTGCTTATTTCTATTCAGGTAACAACTTTTTGGAGTGACGTCAATCCTGTCTAGCATGGATTTCTTGGAAGTTAAAAATCTGACATGTTCCATAGAGTCATAGCTAGGTTTGGCCTTTGCAGCACACCCAGAGACAATAACCATCTTGACCTCTTTAACCCTCCTCCTCCTCCTCCTCCTCCTCCTCCTTCCTCGGCTAGGTCCTTACCTGCAGACAGACCGCCACGTTGACCCTGCAGCCGAAGGTGGTGCTGACGGCACGCGGCGAAAGCCCCAAGTCCTTGAAGATTTTGGAGAAGGACTGGGTGAGGGCAATGCGGGGCCTCTCCTCTGCCACCACCATGCACGTACGCACGCACGACAGGTTCACATTCCGCAACTGTAGGTTGGGAAAAGCGGATGAGATGAGCAAAAAAAAAAAAAAAATTAAATGAAGGAACAACAAGCACAGAGTTATGGGAGTTCAAAGGTTTGAAGAAGAGAACCGTTAAATTGTGTAGGATTGCTTGCACCCCCTTTGAAACCAGGTGATAGTACTGAGGCATACTGACCCGCAGCGCTTCCGTCTGTGCGCCCAGGCCCTTGGTGCACATCTCCATGACAGAGTAAGAGCAGAAGGTGACGCGTACTTTGTATTGGCTGACTGCCGCTAGCCACAGGGAAGCGTTGCTCTCCAGCTCCAGAGGAGGCACCAGGATGGACTGGTGGCCCGAGTACACACTGGTACCAGAAGCAAAGACACACACATGACATCAGATGAACGTGATTCGCAAAAGTGGGAAAAATATGCTACTCTAAGTAGGTGATATATAGGTAAGTATAAATACATTTTTTTTAAATATATACTTTTGGCGTTCTCGTTTTACCTGCAGAGGCACCAGAGAGCGAAGCCCAGGCCACAGTAGGGGTCCAGGCAGATGGCGATCTGCCGGGAAGGGTAGAGCTCACACTGCAGTTTGATGGAGCGACACAAGGCACTGGTGGCAGCGTGGGACATCTGGAAGAAGGTGACATAACAAGCCATGAAGTGAGACCGTTAGCATCGCTAGCATGCTAGCTAGCGGCAACCCTGAAAGTGCCAGGGTCGGGCCCGTGTGTATCTACACATGCAACACACAACATCCCTGTCAGTACCTTGACCCCTGCTAAGATGCCTGTTGTGGACACACTGAAGTCCAGGTAGGCCAACATCTCTGGGGTGGGAGGCTTGTAGATCTGGGGACTCTTCTTCCTGGGGAGGTCATCTGGAGGATAAACAGAGGGAGACGCCATTGACTGATTCTGCACTCAAAAAGTCTAGACAAGAGCATTCAATCTAAAGACCCTATTGGTATATCAGTGAGTATGTCTGTGTGTGTGTGTGTGTGTGTGTGTGTGTGTGTGTGTATGTATATAATTCACCTGTGTCCAGCACCATGGGCCAGCTTTTGATGTCCACAGCAGCAGCAGCCTCTTTGGACTTCAACAGCTTCATTATTGCTTGGGTGGTCAGGATACACACTGACTTGCTGACCTATTAACACACACACACACACACACACACACACACACACACACACACACACACTATAATCACACTACTACACTCCAATCATTCACACAATTTAGCTAAGAAAGTAGCAGCTAGAATGAGCAACCCTCCAAGTTGTTTTTCATAACCCTGATACAATGATTGGAATGGATTTTGAGGCCGCGTTACCTCGACGATCATCTTAACGGTGGGCAGGGTGGTGGCCAGGTTCTGCGGGTGCGGGGGTCTGACTGTGACCGGCACGCAGCCGGCGTACAGGCAGCCATAGAAGGTGGCAATCAGGTCGATACCTGGGCACAAACATTCACATCACATATGACATTTATAGGCATTTAGCTGACAGTCCTATCCAGAGAGACAGTAGAATTGGCTTACAGGTTTAAGAGACAGAGTGACCTTTGCATTCAAAATCAAGTAATAAGTCTAGTAAACCTCTAGTAAAGTCTCTAGAGGTGGGGCAGCACCTCGTACCTGGCGGGTAGACCAGTGCTACGTGGTCTCCGGTGTTGAGGCGTCCCTTCTCCATCAGCGCCACGGCCACCCGCTCTGCCCGCTTGTGCAGCTGCAGACAGGTGGCTGTACTAGCCACCGTGCCCTGATGAACAAAACATGTGTTGCACTCACATACAGCGCTATCCTATTTCATCCTACAGTCGTTTCTCCAAGTGTCATATAAGGAGAATAATTGCTCTTCTTCCCTAAGATAATAACCATCCTATAACTGATTCGTTCAGACCGTGGAAAATAGATGGGACGCAGAAAGGCGGTACCTTAGCATTGAGTACCAGGAAGAGAGGGTGGTCCGGAGTGGCCTGAGCTCTCCATTGTAGCACGTCCTGCATGTATAGGAACTACGGAGGAAAGACAGGAACGCAAGACAAAGTCAGATGCACACTGACAATAATGGCTCCACACACAAGTGGTGGAGGATTGAGCGTGGTGGCAAATGAATGAAGAGGTGAGGTATATGGGAAGCCGATGAGAGCAGAGTAATGGTCGGTGGAATCTGGGTCAAGATGAGCTAGCTTCCTTACCTGTGTGAGCGGAGGTGATGAGAGGGTGAAATGAGGATGGTTATCTACCTTACGTGCCTGGTCATTGTCCTCTAGCTGGGCCACGTCTCTCCCACAGGCTTGGGCAATCCTCTTCCCCGCCACCAGGTTGCCCACTATCATAGAAGCGGGACCAACCTCTGTGCCGGCACAACCAAATCAATCATTTTTCAACAGCATTCCAATTTTGTTTGTCAAATGTGGCGTTCCTCCTTGTTTGCACATCCCGTGGCCTACCTGGCTGCTTTTGCCGCGGCTTGGGCAGGTTGGTGACACAGGTGTGGGGGCACATGAGGACGTTGCAGGGGTGCAGCGCGCCCTCCAGGAAGCGCTGTTTGGTTTCAGAGATGTGGATGCCACCCAGGGGGGCCTTGGGCAGGGTGTTGGCGGGCACCAGAGCCAGGCAGTACACCCCCACCTGGTGAATGCTGTCGATGGCCTGGATACAAACAGAAAAGGGCGGAGCCAGAGAACGGGAGTTGAGTTTCGATGCTTTAATAAGCCCCCTGTTACATTTTCTTTTCTTTGTGTTTTATCATTTTTATATTATCAGAATTTCTACTTGCATTGCAGCTTTGAATAGGATTTAATGATATATAATAGAGTGATAGTAAGACTCAGGTTGTAGTAAGGGCAGAGGACCTGAAGAACACGGCTCATCCACTGGAAGCTGTCCTCCTCGGAGGCATCCGGCCTCTGCTCCGCCACGACAACAATCCTCTCGTCGTGCAGCACTGACACAGAAAACACCGCTATCCTGGAACACACAGCGTAAACCGACACAGTTACAACTACAGTGATGTGGATGTGGCAGCCTTTTGACATTCTGAATCGTTTCAACACTCCCTCCTCCTTTACCTCCCCCTGTACACGAACTTCATGGGCTCCACTGCCAGTGCCGTGGCGACCACGTCGTCAGCGTTGTGTCTCCGCCCACTGACCACCATCAGCCCATCCATCTTCCCCACCACAAACACCAGGTTGTCCTGGTGGGGACACACAATGAAGGCACAGTTAGATGGTTAGATGTTGCCGTGTGTGCATACAATCTGTGTGGGACGTACAATAACGCAACAATGCAGACACCGAGTGAGTCTAGACTTCAAGAGGTTTTATGATAGGCAGACATGTTATTATCGGTCAGCACTAAAACCCCTTTACTCTTGCAATGTCCTGGAGCAGCCATGTCCCTGAAGAACAGAAAGTGTAGAGCACTCCATCACAAAATAACTCTGGGTTGAACATCACTGACTGATGCAGCAAGAGTATGCAGGAGAATGTTTCCTCTCAATAGGCATGTCTTTGAGCCGTGCTGAACCCCCAAAACTACAACATCTTACTACTGAGACTTCAAATGTTTGTGCTAGTGTGATAGAACTAGGTTAGAGCAGGAAGAGACGCAGTGAAGTAAAGGTGAGTCAGGAGTGTAGGATGATGAGGCTGAACTTACCGGTCCGACAAAGCCCAGCAGCGAGGTCCTGGTGAAGGGTCTGTCACTGATTGGAACTCCAGACGATGTTACTGGGATGGTCTGCAACAAAATACCCCACACATCACCTTTGCACATGTGCATGCACTACACAAGCAGAAGTAGTTCCCGTTTCCCCTACCTGGAATAACGCTACATAATGTGGCCGTTTGCACTCATACTTGGACTATGCTGCACAAACTGTTGAGAGAAATATGAGGGTCATTTTATGCCATTTATGCAACTCCAAACAATCGGACCCCATTCAACTTCAATTGTTTGGGAGAGCGCTGCCGGGGCTAACAAACGTCGGTGGAGTTTTCATTCTGAGGTGAACTAATCCTGTAAATTACTGCCTATTTTTTAAAAAAGCCATCATTTGTGTTCATTTGGGGCAATCAAGTATTTTGTAAGAAAAAGCACACACACACACACACACACACACACACACACCATATATTACAGATTTACAAAATTTTCATTTAGACCAATAAAAAACCTTATCTGTCTCACTACCACTCCTCCAGAAGGTCAGCACTAACCTCAAAGATGTTCTTGGTCATGCCAGGGAGGCCGTAGTAGGCGATGCCCGTGCTGCCTGAGCTGACGCAGATCTCTCCAACCTCATCCGTCTGACAGAGATAGGGAGTGCCCTCCACCCGCACCACACAAACCAGCGCTGGGGACGCACAATGATGACATCATCATTTATCAGGAGGAAGAAATTATCATTGAGAGTGGAAGTCAAAGTTTGTTTCCTTCGTTTATTCCTGTTGCATTTGGTTGTTTTACATTTTGTTCATCGGGTTTTAATCTTGATTGTTTTTTATGGTTTTATTATTGTTGTAGGCAAAGCATTTTGTAATCTGTTTTTAAACATTCAGTACAAATAAAGATAGAAATACAAATAAAAAAATAAGTCTGGGCAGCAGAAATATTCTAGCTAGGGTGCAAAGGTTCTGGATAGGCAGTGCTATCCAGAACCAACGTGTGTGTGTGTGTGTTATCATCTAGTATTTAGCAGCGGCGTGTACCTCCAGGCATAACCTGTCCCACATCCTGCACGGTGAGGACAGAGAGTTTCTCCTCTGTGTCCACGCGGATCACGCTGTGACTCAGCCCGCCCATAGACAGCACCGCCTTCCCTGGAGGAGGAACACCCATTTCTGGGGGCCTGCAGGACACAGACGTTATTACGGTTACGGCTCATAACTGCTGGAGCACAATGAAACGCACGCATCGGAACAGCAGCAGAAAGTATGTTTCTCCATTTCCGCTGCCTTTCATGAACAAGGAAACCTGGGAGTGTGCCCCCTGTTTGATTGGGTATGATGCTAGTGCTATCCTAAGGTTATGACATGCATGCATTCTGTTTCTTTAAAAGGAGAGTCCACTCCAAAAGTGCATTTTCTTTATTATAGGCAGTAGCAAAGGCTTTATATAAGGCTGACATATAATTCTCCTACCGAATGGCATTGTTCTTTTTAAAAACAGGGCTATTTTGTCGATATCCATTATGTGTTTATCCTCATAATCTTCCTCCATTATGGAGCAGAGAGTTGTAAAAGCCTAAAGTCCTTGTGTTCGTGGGCAAGTGAAGGATTCAGCTGATGTTGCAAACGCAGTGTGATATAACAGCACAGCGTTGGGAGAGTGGCGGCAGGCTGCTTTGTTCTAACATGGTGCAGTAACGGCGGCCTACCTGCGGATGGCGACAGTCATTGCTTCTGAGGAGCTGGCACATGGACAGATCACCTCAGGTCGCAGCCCACGTGCCTGGAACACGTTGAGGAAGGCATCGCAGGAGGATATCGACCCTGTGGTTACACACGCACACACAAATACAGAAAAGCACAGAAGTGCACGCCGACACACAGACACACATACACAGAGGTAGTCAGACAGATACGCAAAGAACAAAATCACCCACAGACAAAGCAAATCAATAAGGATCTTCAGTGCGGTTCTGTGGCTGCAGGGTTTTTTAATAAGGTTGAGAGTTATGAGATTCTGTTAACCGACAGTCGGGTAATGGACTCACAGGGGTTGGCTCCGTCGGCTACGATCAGCATGCGTAGTGAGCTCAGGCTGATGTCTCTCTGGTCTCTCTGGGCCAGCAGAGACCAGTGCATGTCCCTGGACTTCACCACCGCTACCCGCGCTGTGCCGGCAACACGCAGACAAACACACACACAGGCAGAGAGAAAGGGTCACAACAAGAATCAGCCAATCAATACCGCTTTCATCCAGCCAGACAGCCAATCAGACGTCGCAAAGCTCAGTTGCTCAGTTGCCAACAGGTGACTAGAAAGAACTCAGTCCAGACTCCTCAGCCCTCAGTGATCTAAATGATCTGAGACTGTACTAGAAATGACTCAAAACACACTTTCAGAATATATTTTTTTTGTCAGTATGATGCAATTCACTATAATGAATGCTATGAAATTATATCGTAAAGATTAATCAATCATCAGTCTAAAAAGGTGGGTAAACCCTCAACTTAAAAACCTGGGTTTCCCCTCCGCTGCATCCCTCCTCATGGGGAGAAGCTAAATCAATGAGAGAGGGGTAATGTATAGGTGGACTGGCCCTCACCTTTGTACGTGTGCACTTTCTGTATCCAGGAGAGGGGGTTGACTTTCATCAGGGAGTAAGGGATGCTGATCACGTGCATCCGGTTCATGACACTCTGCCATGCAAACACACAGACAGACAAACACCGTCATACGCCGTAGGTACAGTCGCAAGCACGTCGATGTCGCGGTAGTCACGGCAAGATTGCATCGGTACCCGCTGGTGTACTGAATGGACATGTGTCAAGTGTTTGATGTGTCAGTCGTCGGACATGAATAGCCGTTGCTCATCCAGCAAAGTCGGGTAATTACAAAAAGAAGAGGCCCGCGTTCCTTTTATAGATTTAACAAGGTTTTGCTTTATTGGACGGGATGTTTTTTGCCCGTCGGGACATCATTAGTGCGAATGCGTTCACATACTGATAAAATGTCAGTCAAATAAATCAGACTTTCTTTGTTATCTGCAAATTGAGCGCAGATCTCTTTCATTTGTAATTATATAACCAGCCTATTAACATCACCAGAGGACACGAGACTCACAGTGAGAACGCCATGCCACAATCCTGCATCTCTCTTGAAGTCCAGCACGTTGGTTATGGTCTCGGCTACGAGGCAAAGAGACAGATTTGGTCAAGGTCAGAGGGGCTGAAAAGAGGTTAAGACATCACGACAATATCCAGTTGAAATATAACTGACTCCTATAATGCTATACTTCGCGAGCACAATCTCATCATGATACTGTCATTACTTTTTACACCACGCAATCCCCCTTAAGAAAGAGTAAGCCTGACCTTGATAGTAGTAGTGAATGGGTAAAGCACCGAAGCCTCAGAAACAGGCCTGAGGGGAGTCCCTAGGGGTTGCTGGAGCAGTTAGGAGTTATTTAGGGTGAAACTGGGACACTGGAGAAGCGGATGCGTCTTACATCTCGCAGTAGACCTGACCCGGGACTGATGCTGAGAGACACAACCGGCTGAATAGTTGACTTATCAAACTAGGCCCTAATTCCACTTTGATCGGACGGATGAGCAACATGAAATTCTATACTATTCTAGGCTATTCTCCAAACAAATGTTCATTCAAAATGATGTCAAAAGTAAAGACGGAGAAATGAAAGGAGAGGACACGGAGCAGAATGAAGGAGTGAAATAACCGCCGCTCACCCTCAGTGTAGCCGCAGGCCTGTGTCAGGGCGTGACAGTGAGCCAGCATGGCTGAATTGGACACAGTGATCCCCATGGTGCTGCCTTCCTTGCTGGTCTTGTACTGGATATGAGAAACACGTCACACTTGATGGGTTTCGTTCCGAAATGAGAAACCCAGTATTTGAAAAACAAATGGAACCCACTCTTACAATAATGCAATGATGCAACATTGCAAAGGATGGTGGGTAACTTAAGTTCCTGGATGACAAAATGATCATGTTTCCTGTCATGTACAAGAGGCCTAATTTGCAGACGCTCTACAAATGGTACTAACCTCTATGTAGGCTATGTCATTACTGGCTTCCCGTATTGGAGGATGCCAGTCTTTAGGAGGCTTTACAACATGTTTCCCATCAGTCACGAACCACAGCAACCGCGGCCAGCCTGCACAGACACACACGTTCAGGTCAATCCCAGTCAGACAATACAGATGGCATTGTGCGAAGCAGGATTGTACGTCAACTTGAAAAAAAGTAAGAATAAAAAAAAAAAAAAGGATACTAGACCTTTGAAGGTGGCAACCTCGCCCGTCTGTGCTTTGGGCAGGCCTTTCTGACAAGCGTCGGTGGTCAACGCCAACGTCACGCCACAGCTGCCCAACAGAAAGCCGATCTGTTGACTTCCTGCATCCTTGGGGGGGGACCAAAGGAGACGAGAAGATGCAGAGTTCACACTACATTGCCACACATAGATTAACGCGGACAATGAAACTCAAAAGGCTTCCGATAGAGCTGCTCTTAGTGGGAATTGCGATGAGGAGAGAGAGAGAAACAGAGAAGGTGAAGACGGACATGAAAACCTAAGAGTACATCAAAGAAACAGCAGGTAAGAGAGAGCAGTGACAGCCAATCACTATTAAAAACTCCACCGCTGAGCCTCAAAGCCCCAACCATAGAGGGAATGAAATCCAGGACCCGACACACATGCTCGTATTTGATCGGCTGTGCAAATTAGCTTACGGCTAGACTCCCACCGCGAAACCCTCACTGTGCATGAAAGCAAAAGATGTGCGAGAGAGAGAGAGAGAAAGAAAGGAGGAAAATGTGGAAAGCGGTACAGAGAAGATTAGTGACAGTGAGCATGTGAGTTTCTGACTCTGCAGAACATTTGGCCTCTCATCTACTATTTTGACTTGCATTACACATCATTTCACTTCACTCAAATGTCATTAATTGCAGCGCAGCATCTGCCAACAGCTTAACAACCACCGGGAGCAGGCATCGATATTCAGCCTGCGTAACTAGCGTGGATGAATCTGTTTTGGTCTTAGCTGACGGATGGGCTGCAGGACTGCAAAATGCATCCTAATGCTGCAAGAGACTACTACCAAGAGAGCAGCCTGACCGGGGCTTGAGCCGGTCGTCCTCTGGTGCAAGCGAATGAGCAAAACACTTGAAGCTCGACAGTCAGACTGTGCTAAAGCTGTCCATTGTTTAGTCTTTTGTGTCATTCCAGTAGGGGTCACTACTGCTCTTCACTGGCTACTCAGAACAGAACAGTTCATTTTTATACAAACGCCACCAAGTCCAAACATTCCCAGTGAATTATACTTTGTTAGTGGCTGAGTTGCGTGCCCAGAGACAGCTGTTGGGAGGCGGGCAGGACCGGCGTTCGCCGCTTACCTTTCTAGTGAGCGGCACTTCGATAGGCACGGGCACCAGCTCTGCCAGCAGGCAGCCGTAGAAGGCCACCATGAATGTCACCGGGTCGTTGTTGGGGAACACAAGTGCAACCTGCGGGAGCACACGCCGACGCGCCGTCATGGTTTGCATTCTCACAGTGAGGAATATCTTGGGATTTGTTTTTGTGCTATTTCTGTTTTAATTCATGGGAAACGCTAGGCAGTAAAAGGAAAGATGGGGAAACGTCTATTGAACATACAGTAATGTTCCATAACTCACTCTGTCTCCGGGCAGAAGTAAAGGCTCATTCCTGGTGCTCAGCTTGTTCAGAAGAGTGTAGGCCAGTTTCTGACTGCGGGTCCATAGTTTACCTAGAGAGGTGCACACATACTATCATTTAAAAACCCCTATGGATCAAAGCTACTGGTCAAATACCATTATAAGCGATAGCTCATAACAACAGATTAAAAATAAGGTGTGTAGAGTCTTCTACATACCTCCTTGTCACCATAGTATAGAGAAAACCACAGAAACATAGTTTTACCCCCTGTCCCTCTCCATTGTTAAATCTGAGTATCACACTGATACCTACCATAGGTGAGTGTGTAAACGGGCTTGCCAGCATTGTCTAGTGCTGTCAGACAGGGGCTCTTTGGCTGGGTGGTGCCCCATCGTTGTAAGGCTGCCGGCAAGGAGGGAGGCCAGTTGGTGGTCACCCCCAGAGGCTCTCCTTCCAGGGGACTCATGTGCTGGCCTTCTGGCTTCGGCTGGTTGGGGTCTGGCTGCTGGACTGAATACACGGGGGAGGAGGAAGGAACATCAGTCTGAAGGTGTTGACATGCTGGGCAACATTTTTGTGACTTGAAGGTAAGCGAATCACCCAGAAATTGAACGGTCCCAAAAATAGACACACAGGACAACTTTTTTCGATAACTGTTTGCTGACAGTATAAGAAAAAGGGACAATAGTGAATTATATAGTAAACAACATCATTAAGGGAAGGTGGGAAAAGAAAGAGAGGGTTGGAGGAGGCAGTAGTAGAGGATTATGGGTGAGCTGTGGGCTATCACTATTAGCTTCCTGTGCCAGAGACAGCCTCTGAATAACGCTTGACTCATGCCTGGCTTCTTCTGCTCTGCCCAGTGACTGTTACCGCTCCCTCTCCCTCTTCCTCTTCCTCTCTCTCCCTCCCTCCTTCCATTTCTCTTATTCCTGAGCAACTCAGCCTCATCTATCTTGGGGGAGCTGCTGCTTATTGACAGGCAGAAGTTTCTCGCTCCGTCTCCCACCCTTCAACTTCCCTCCTCGCTCTTCGGTTCATCCCTGCTTCTCTCTCACTGTTCTCCCCTCACGTCCTTGTCTTTATCCTCAGATCTCCGACTCTTAGACTCCTGGATGTTTAACTGAGATGGCCAGGTATATCCAAACCAAATAGCATAGCTCCATTAGACACAGACAGTGGCCTGCCTGCTCCCATTTCAGCTCTGCGGGCTATTTCTGCTCACACCAAGCAGACCACCGAGGCAGCTGTGCTGCAGTCCCAGTGCCTACGTTAGGGAAGTTTTACAATTACCTGCTGATGCGCTGCTATTCCTGCTGCTTTTTCACTTTCACGCTGTTTACTCAGCCTGGCTGAGTACCACCCAAAACCCATGATGGGCTGGTTGGAATGTAGGAAATGGTTAGATAGGGTTGGACCATGGTGGTTGGCAGGGGTTGTGTGTGTGTGTGTGTGTGTGTGTGAGTGTGTGTCTGCACCCAGTGTTTCCTAACCACTCCCTGAACACACCTGGTGGTCTCAGCTCCACCAAGACAGAAAAAACAACCACTGATCTAAAAGTGTACCTGACTGTTTACTCATTGGGCATGGTGAGATTAATGTGTCATTTTAACTGATGAGTATTGGTTGAGTTACACACAAATGGATGTACACCGAAACACACACCCAAATGGATAATCAATAGCGGAGCTGTGAAACTTGTTTGAAAGCTATAAAGTGATAGAAAATCTAAAAGATCTCAAGCCTGCCATAAGCAAAACAGTGAGGGTATTTGCCACTGAAGGCTCTCATCGGCATGCTGATCACACCACAGCAAAGGATATTTTTTTTCATGATTTATTGATTTGGTAGAGGCAGTGTAATTACTTCCAAGCCAGCTTACCGTCCAAAAGCTCCTCAAAGTCGTCGACAAAGAACTCTCGCAATGGCGGCCGCTTTGGTCTCTTCAGGGTGTTGAGCAGCTGCTGGATTTTGGAGGAGACGCGACTGTTGACTGGAACACCTACAAATTGGATGGGAGGAGAAGAAAAGAAAGCG
>OOFE01017531.1:19738-31774 GCA_900323365.1 Monocentris japonica
CCCCCTAAGGTTTTAATTTTTCCGGGTTAAGGCCGCGATAGACTTGATTGATGGCACGTCTTACACAAGAAGGCAGAGAGATAGAAATCCACATTATCCGTCTCTGAAAGCCTGACACCCCTCCAAGAGCATGTTATCAATCACACTGAAACATCATAAAATCCTCCTCAAGTTGTCCTGTAAAAATCCTCACAAGCTATTAGAGGATAACAGAGCCAGGAGGAGGAAAAGCAGCAGTTGGACAAACAGATATGCCTTTTCTTTGGATTCTCATTGTAAAGACTTGGGCTATGGAGAGAATAGGTCTCTCTTTGAAGCTTTTTCCATGCAGCATCAAAAGTAAGAAGATGGAGAGTAAAGATAGCTTGTAGGATAGCCTATCATCACATATTATTAAAGAACTGATGGGATAAAATAACCGGAAAGTATATTTATGATAAGAGACAGGACACGACTAGAAGCACTATTTTTATCTGTCATGTCTCAGCTACGCACATATAAAGTTTCAAGAAAAACTTGATTGAAGTGATTGAAATGAGGCTGAGGATTAGTCATAGGTAAAATGTACAAAGTGTACTTTGCTTTACCATGCTGGAAAAAACACAACCTCTTTTGACGAGGGATGGTCTTTCCTGAGCACCCCTCTCTTTTTCTCAGGGATGAGTCAAAGACAACAGCTGGGTGGAAGATTTTCTAGCTCTATCAATCATCTTTAATAGACTGAGGGACAGCCAGTTGACAGAGACGAATCCTGATGGCTTCTTGAAAAAGTAATATGAGTTTGACAGTGATGGGGATGTGAGGGGAGATCGGTCTGGTTAACAATGAAAGCTAGTTAATGCTGGCTACAGGTTTGAAATTTTTACAACATCTACTGTGCAAACTATAATGCCCATTATCATCAGCCACGATTATCTGCATCATCATTGCTTCTTTCCATCAAGCGAACATGACATGTTAAATCTGCAATATGAGGAATTCAAATCTGTGAAAACAACGCTTCTCTTTTGTGCAGACATAAGTCCTCCGACATGAAGAAGAGTCGTTAAAAAGCATTTCTCTTTTCCATTGTGTTTTGCTTCAGTGCTGAATTAGTTAGGTTCAAGCACATGGAATGAGTTCACCCTGATGTTATACCTGTACCAGAGTAGTCAAAGTGATTTCTCTTTACTCATTTCTCAAGGCTTCCAGACAGGCTTTTGTTTCTGAGCTGAATTGACTAGGCTCTTCTCAGTGTTACTACAGTACAATAACGAGTTATGTGAATTTCCAATATGATGGAACTATTTCAGTTAACATCTTTCCCTTTCTTACATCTTGCTATATTTTTTTATATATGCGGCTTCTCTCTTCCACAGGGATATACAACATTTTTGGAAATTAAATCCAAATTGAGCTCAGTAAGAAAAACAACAGGACATTGAAAGTTGATATCACATGACTCCATGAAGCAGATGGGAGGTAGGAAATTTGCAAGTGCAAGGGTGCATAAATCCTCACTGACTGATCTTTACTTGATGAAGAAGACAACTGGACTCACCATCTGATTCGAACAAACTATGAAAATGAAATTAGGTGTGGTTTACCTGTGATGCACTGTGCTTGGCAAACAGAAAAGTGAACACTGTTCTCTCCATGGCCTCGTAAAACCAGCCAAGTTATGGAAAATTAAATAATGCACTCCTCCAGCTTCCCATAGGAGCCTTTCCTCCTCAGACATTTCCTCTCATCACTATCGAGCATGGCTGATCTGTTACCTATGAGCACCTTGGGAACCCAGCAAGCAAAAAGCATATGATATTCTGCATTTCATCTCGGTGGTTGGAAAGTGAGATAGTAGATGATAGTGCACCGTGTCTGCGCTCCTCCTCTTCACGGTTGCATATGCTACAGTGAGTGTGAATCTCTTTCTCCTGGATGTGTCACTGTTCATCCAGTATCAGAGAGTCCCTACAGCCTGAAAGATTGTCTACAGTGCCCGTAAATGTGGAAGAAAATGCTGAACTGATCTGGCTGATTGCCAGGATCTTGGACGTTACCGCCATAAATTTAATTTACCTGCTTTACTTAGACCTCTTCACGGAATGGGTGGAGTACCACAGATGCATCCTGGGTAATGTGTGTGTGTGCGTGTCTGTGCGAGAGAGAGAGAGAAACAGAGATAGCTTTCCAAATGCATTCTCTCATTTCAAATTTGATTGCAAATTGGGTGGTGAGGCCTGGTGCAGACGAACACACATCACTGAATGCAGGGTTAGACTTGATGGTGAATACATTTTTCTGCGTCCATTATTTAAGCGACTAAAAGCAGATCTGAGTTTTCCTAAGTGGAGATATGACCCAGATGCAATTTGGCCGTCAATTTATTTTCTCATTTAAGTGGAATTGCAGCATTATTCCCTGCAGATTCGTACAGAACGGATGCCTGCAACATTACAGAGACAGCCTCTGATCCTCATTAAGTACGGCATTTACAGTCACTTCTGAGAGGGCAGCATGCTAGCTCACTATCACGTTGCCCACAAAGAAACATCAAGGCTTTCACAGTCAAAAGCAATACAACTGTGAATGATAGTCTGATATATTAAAAAACTAATTTTGCTTGTTTAATTTTGCAGGTAAAAATGATTAAAGTGAAATTCACACAGTCTAACCTCATCGTAAGTAAATGAGAGGTGTTAAAACGAAGCTCTGTCATCATCTATAGTCCCACGTGTTTGAGTACTTTAAAAAGAACTCCTGAGGGCCATTAGCCCACTTTTCCAATCCATTACACTTAGACCCAATATTCAAACGCTAAAAAAAACACTTAAAATGTGCTCACCCTGATGTTGCACCTTTATCACATCAGTGAAAAGGTAGTCAATGTGATTTCTCCTCTCTTATCTCTCAAAGCTTCCAGACAAAGTCATATGTCTGGCTGAAGCTCTAAAATGAACATCTACTAGACTATGTGATGCACAAACAGTGATCCGCAGTGCTATATTTCAACCCCCTGTTAAGACCTTTTAATGGAGGACATTTCATTTAACAGGCTTAATATTCAGGCTGCATCTGCTGCTGTCCACCCCCACCACTGGGCTTCCTCGGCCGCTGTTGAAATATAACAGTTAATACCTCATCTATCTCTCCCTGCAGCCTGCCACTGCTTTAGGCTGGGCCTATGTGGGACAAAACATTTATTCATCTTCTCTGAGTGTCTTGCTCAGAGAAAGCTTCCCCCAACAGCCACTCCACCAAGTCTGCACCGCTAATGAAGATAACTTTGAGCTGTGGCTGGACGGCATCCCTCTGAACTCATACTGGGAACAAGAAGCGAGGGAGCGAGAGACAGAGAAAGAGAGATTGAGAGAGACAAAGGAGAGAGAGAGACTGTGTGTGTGTGTCAGTCTGGAGCAGTTTGAATTAGTTACTCAGCTGTAACCTTGGCTCTGCCATTGTTGAAGACACCTCTGCCTCGTCCTCTCAGGGCTTCGTTCCCACATGTATTAAAGGACTCAGCAAAGCCCTGCTTACTCTCCCTGGGCTTCTCCCAGGCAGCCTGAAAACCAAGGGCTTTCAATCGCTCCCTCAGACACAATGAATACCTGCTCTGCTCTCATTACAATACCCTGCTTTTCAGAAATAGTGTCAGCTGCAATTTTCTCTCCTAATTATTTTCCGCTCCTCTGAGGGTTAGGTTCAGGACTGGAGCCAGAGGAGGCAGCACGGGGTGGGCAGGAAGGAGGCGGGGATGAGCTGGATTCTACCTGGCAGAGTATGGGGGAGTCTGAATATCAGTACATAATCTAACAGAGGGGAATAGACAGATGTCACTGACTTCACCCCCTGTCCATATGGGCAGTATGTGCTACTCCACTGACACTTGTAGTCCACAAGCAGACCTAATTGATAGGAATTGAAACTCTTATCAATGCTCTCTCACACGGAGAGTTATAGTTTGCATACAAAACCAAAAACATTTCTAAAAGTATTAAGTCACATATTCCACCTCACCTATTTTTATGGTATCCATGGCAACAGCATATTTCCTCTCTCCACAGCACTTTCAGAGCTGGATACTGATCCAAGCCCCTCCCCAATTCCACCTCTGTGATTTACGACACCATTTTCTACCCAACTAATTTCACTGAAGGAGATAATGACATGGATTAGTTCCTAATCAAGTGCCAATCAGAGATCCTGGCTGAACTAAATGTCAGGTAGAAGCTGTTCCAGCCATTGTGGTTACTCCCTGGTGATGTTGGATTATGTATCCTAATCACAGCAATTTCAGCAGTAACAAGAGCCAGGGATCATTCTCTACTGTAACCAGGTTCCCAGGACAGGGATAGTAATCTCCATTCCACCTATCATGCCTAGGTAAACAGGGGATTTGGACTATTAGAATGCCAGACAGACAATCACAGATGTTACTCTCCAAAATGACATAAAATACCTCAGGCTTACATGACTCACAATTCCCCTGACACTGCTATGTAAACAGGAACAAGAATAAATGACACACCAATCACAGGTTCTACAACAATGCAGTAGAAACCCTGTTGTTCTCATTGTTAGTTTTCACCCCAAATTGTCAAATATGTCAGTTAAAATTGGTAGCATTTCCTTTGAAATGGCCTCAAGAAAGTAGGTTGCGTGTAAGGAAACAAAATGCTGAGCTAAAGCTTTCACTCCAGTGACACAAGACACGTCAGAAACAGGGCAGTAGTGGCCTAGTTTAGAATAAATGGGCTTGTGCCTGGAAGGTTGCCAGTTTGAATATCCTGACCAACTGGGAAAAATCAGATTGCTGAAAATGCCCCCTGCTCAAAAAAACTAGTGAGGTGCCCTTGAGCAAGGCAGCTAACCCCCAGAGTAACTGCGGGGTAGCTCCCAGGTGTGAATGTGTGTAACCTCATGAATGTGAAGCAGGTCATTGCTGAAGAAAGAAAATGTATGCTTTAAATAAAGGTTAAAGAAAAAAAAAAGTGGTATTACCCAGTGACTTAAAAATCTATTGTCAATGCAAGTCATTTCAATGAAGTTGCAATTCATTAATAGATGAGTGGGAAAAAAAACCCTAGACAATATTCTATATTTGTTGAATAAAGTATGATACACACTGAAGCAATTTCAGACTCGCACTTTAAAGAAAGAGCCTTGTTAAGTAATGGATGTCTATCCTCTTTCTGTCATGGGTTTCAGTCCATCCAATAACTCACCCACTCTCTCTCACCCACCTTTCCTCTTACTGTAGAAACAGACTATATTGTCATATTCATTATAGGCTGCTTTCCAATAGAAGAGAAATACACAGCATAACCCCCCCCCCAAAACAAACAAAAAAAAGAAACAAACACATAACACTTAAGTAACAGGGGTTTTAATCAACATACACCCTCACTGTGGTCTTGCACCCCACACTGTCTTATGGGTGTCACCAACTCTGAATGCTGCTGCTTATAGCTAAACTCATCAGGTTGTTTACGATAACAAATGGGCTAGCATGACCAGGATTGTTAGACATGGTGTAAAACATAGCTTCTGGAAACACTATCAGTGTCCTTCCACCTCTTAAAGACCCTGTTTTTCTTTGATCACGCATTGTCAGAAATTCCCTTCAGCGCTCCCTGGTTTATATGGTCCATTAGTTACCAACAAATTATTTAGCAATTTAGTTGTGCTGATGTTACCTTGTTATTACCTGTCACTATAATTTCAATTCTGTACACTAAAATTCTATCTATTGATTATGAAGAGATTAAAGCACAACTAAGCCAGCTTGCTGCCGGCACAGAGTGGAGAGGAACTTTTGTTTATGTGCACAGGAATTTTGTGGATAAACTAAATAATTTGACCCTTGATATGAATAATGGAAAATTATTTTCTAGAATAATGACACTGTAGTAATGCCGATACTGTATACTGATTATTGTAATAATATGACATAAATACTGATAAAAGAGGGATGGCTGAAGTGTTTGGAGCCGGGGGAGAAGTGAAGTATTTGGAGGCTACTCTCCTGGTTGTTCCCAGGGCCGTAAAGGGCTTCCTCGGCCAGGTTAGATTACCAAAGCTCATATAAGCCTGCCGTTGGAGAGTGGGACTCTGACAGCTGCGGACGACTCGGTGCCAGACCCCAGCCGTGCTGCACACCCTGGGACGGCCAGGTCCCCGTCCCTAACATTCAAACATGTTGTTTTAACTGTTCTGTCTTGTTATAACAATCCTTGTCTGAGGTAGCGGAGTCACTCTGTCTGCAGTAGACTGTCTGCATTCTTCACAAGACAGGGGCACCTCTTCTGCCCAGTGTGGTTTCCCAGTTGAGTCTTTTACGGCTTTATCTAGGTCTCAAAACCTGCTTCTTTCATTTCTGGGTGTGAACTACCACCCATCCTCCACCCTCATAATCACACATAAACACAAACCTTGCCAACAGATACAAACTCCCTCTTTCAGCTTCTTCTCCCACCCTCAATATCACACTCATTTTTCACCTTTGACTTCTCATAGTCTCTTATTACAAACAAACAGTCAGTCGATGTGGCTATTATCGGCTCGTCTCATAGGTTAGATTACCTTTGGCACTCCAGCTTTACTATAACTCCACCACCGGAAAGAGAGAGTGTGAAGAGTGAAGGGGACCGACTGTGTACAGTATGCTCCTCCAGCAAAACCAATTTGATGTGCTGTGTGTGTGTGTGTGTGTGTGTGTTTGTGTGTGTGTGTGCGTGCGAGCATGCACGTAGACACAAGTGCGTGCACTGTATGTGCATCGGCGTGTCACATATGGCTCATGTATTTGTGGCTCCATACTTTCACACCACCACTTGATTAAAACATTAAGTAATTTCAGATTCCCATCTTTCATTTCATACTTGCCGAAATGTTACATTGTTCACACAACTAGACACATTTCCATTTGTTTTCTGTGGATTCATGGGAGGAATCAAAGTACTTCTGACCAAGCTGAAACATTATTAACAGGAGCAACATGACATGCAGGTAATTCCTCCTGTAAAGGAGTCAGACATCAAAGAGCTCTTGTAGCGGGCTCTTGTAGCCGTACATCATTTGGTACAAAGGCAGTCACCATGCACCCCACCAACACCACCAGGAAGCACCTCCTACCAATAAGCCTGGCACCTCTCTCAGCGGGTTAGGGGCAGATCAGCTGCCAGGAAAAGCTAAAATGAGATATGCTGTTTTTGAAGTATAATCCTGATGCTAACCAATGAGCGCTCCTTTTGGATTGGATCAAGAGCCGGAGCCAGATGTGAATTATTGATTAGATACATCACATTTTTAGTCAACATCAATGGAGACCTACCACTTTAATCTCTACCACCTCTTGAGCTCTTTCATGTTTTTAGTGTGTTTCATTTTATAATTATATTAATGATGAGAAACTGTGCTGTACAATGTTGGCCAGACCATCACCATTTTTTCTCACTTGCTTTCCCTTTCAGAACATATGGCAGGCTCTCCTCAGATGAGGGACAATTTGCAATCGATTGAAAGAGCACACATTTTCATCTAGGCACAATTAAATGTCGCCTCCTGTAGAAATTGCCCTCTTTGAGAGGTTGGGCTAAAAAGGGACACGCTAATGTTGAGAAAACACCCTTAGAAAATACAACCCCCAGAGCAGATCCCAGGCAATTTCATCATAAATGACTTCCCCTGCACAAAGTTCAGCTTCGAGTCACCCGAGAGAGCCTGCTTCTTGATGGTAAAGGATGACTTCTCTCACAACAACCTGGCTAGAGGTGAAAGTTGGAACAGAAGAGCTTTGTTCAACATATAAAGTGCTCTAAGAAACAACGGTAGGCTGGACGAGACAAATGCATGTAATTATGGTGCAATCTGAATAGTAAGTTTTGAGGTTGGTGAGGAGAGAAAGTAAGCATGGCTGCTTCAGAGGCTTGGATATGCAGGCCATCCTCTCTGGCAAGGCCGTAATTACGGAAATGAGGAAAGATGGAGCAATTCAATGAAAGGCCACTGCTTTGGATTAAAATGCATGAACAGCTGTTGCTATTATGCATGGCTCTTTGGGTTTGCTGGTGCAGGGTGCTTCTTCAGCAAAACCTCGAGCCTTGTACAACATTTAAACATATGCAAAGCTGCACATGAGACTTGTCCAACCACAGAGAACCATGAAATTAAAAAGGTCATCAAAGTATTCACTTATTTCACCTGTGAAAGCAGGAGAATTTAATGTTTTCATTTCTGTTCAAGCAAAGCAAACAGATACAGAGGCGGGGAGTGGGGACATGGTTTATGGTTTATCAGAACTGACAGCAGAGACTGCATTTTCAGGTATTCTAGTGCAATTTATCTCCCTCTTTCCCAGGAGATTAAACATTGGCTAGGCAACCATGAAACTAATTAACTAATCATTGAAAATGTTATTTTTTTTATGACTACAATGTTACCCAATAGCAATAGTTCTCTTGACTTGGTTGCACTGAAAATAGGCTAGAGTAACCAGAGTAATAACAAGAGTAGCCTACAGCATTAATATCTAGGCTTGTACTCTACCTGCTCTCTTTTTCTCTCCTTTCTCCCAACAACTTGCTCCATTATCAAAGATAAGCACAAGCTTGTATATCATTGGATGACCAGCGTGAACAGAAAGAAAACAACACATTGTGATCATAATTTGTTACATATAATATTTTTTGAAAAGCTAAGGTGACTTCCTTGATTAGCACGGCTCCTCCAGGCTGTGCAGAGCCTGCTGTGGCAGGGCTGGATGGGTATCCTATGTATCCTGCCCCCCCTGCCATTTTCATTTTTGGATTGTTTGTATAGCATATAGCATTGCATTGTCATTATTTTACTTTTCTTGTTGCTGTATGAGTGTTATTTGGGATGTTTCATCCTGCAACCTATCAATAAAAAAGATTATGCAGCACAGTATCCGTGACCTGCTAATAACCTAACCTTGCTCATAATGTTCTCTGGACTAGCATGAAAGTGATTTTTACCATCAAAATTGACAAATTAAACAGCTACCTTAATCTAACTGGATGTCAAGATTTTGATTTTCCATGCAATTATTAGGTGGACGGAGCACCTCAATAAGCACTTGGCTCTGTTTGTTTGTCAGTGCTGGAGTCAGTGAGTGCATCTGTGAGTCTCTGAGGATGAACGCACAGGGTTAGCCCCAATGAGATGCTAGATGGCATTAAGACTGTACATGTGACAACGTGTATATTTACTGCACTGCTCTATGCCATTCCAATAATGTGTAACCCTGTGCACCTAAACAGTGCTACCACACCTCTGTTACATTTTATTGATGTAGAGACAGAAGAAGAGGAAGGGCTTCACTGTTTATTGGGAGAAAAAACTCATATGAATCGGAGGGGGAGAGGCAACATGCTGATCCTGCAGTCCTACAGCATTTGGAGAATGCTGTACAGTTCAGTTCACTTCAGTATATAGTACGTATTTGATCAAAATCAAAATTGAACATTCATCTCCTTCTCACAAGCGTCTGCATGTGCTGATGTCACTAAGAGTCTGTAATATTTTCATTAGGTCCTCATTCAACTGCCATGTCTGAAATGCTCGTGGTAGTAACCTTTAAAGGCCAACTGATGGTAAGTTACTGTAAGTTACTGCTCCTGCTGCAGCTATTTTTAGTGCCCATTGGAAGATTGTTTTGTCCATTTCACATTTCTCTACAATTCAAATTGCTCATGGAAGCATTTTGCTAGCTAGTAGAAGATTCATTTGAGGTTCTCTGGTTTCCTGACAAGATAAACTGTGCCATTTATATTTGTTGAACTTCTTCATTTTAAGTGGGTTTAATCCTTTGTTAAGGACGTGGCGTTACTGTAGTAGGGCGGCTAAGTGTATGTGTATGTGCTAAGTTTATGTTTGCAGTAACATTAGTTGCTGGGAGCTTTGCTTTATTGCACATTCTCAGTCATACATTTTTTTTTATATGCTCTGTTCTTATTTCTATCCAACTTTCCATTCATGTATCCTATTACTACTGCCCCAGTTTCCCCCCCAGGCATCATTAAAGTTTTATCTAATGGAATCTATAATTTGCAATATCAACATTGAGTGTTTGTTGAAGGTTTTTGAGTCCTAAGCAATTAGCAGGATAGAAACATGGTACCACGCAAGTGTGTTTTTGCTTTTCAAAATCTGAAAAATGACTCCTAAGTGTACTACTAAAATTGGCATAGTGCTAGATTGTTTAAAACACTAATTGTGTTTGATATTTCTAGCAACTAGTCTACAACTAAATAAATAAACAGGTGCACTAGCCCCTTCTAAGTGCTCAGGTGGAGAGTGGGGCTTTCATATTTGGAGTGAGTGAAACTACATTGACTTTAAAAACTCCACCTGCTAACACCAAAGTGCTGTGGTAGCACAATGTTGTTGCAACTAAGAGAATCGCTGAACAAAATATTAAATTCATGCGTAAATTACGAGAACACCAGGGCTCTTCGGTCTCTGTGCTCACTGTAATTCCCTTAAGCACTGTGTATTGCAAAAAGTGTGCATTATACATGAACAGATGAACGAACGAACGAATGTAGACAATGAGCCCGGGTCTTACAGAGGTGCTCCTCCAGAGCACCTAATACAATAAAAATGAATCCCTACTTCTTTGCCGTCAGTCAGTCAGTTGACCTTGAGGAATGAGTCGGCACATAATCAGCTGTTGTACTCCTGACTGGAGAATGTGTCAGCTGGCTGCCTCTCTGGAAGTCATAAACCGATGGAGATTCCAGCAGCTCAAGTGTTTATTTTAATAAGACAAACCAAAGTCAGGCTGACATCCCTGTCTGTGATAACAGCTAACGCCAAAGCGATCTTAATTGAAGCTGGGCTTTAATTTGGTATCTTGTTTCTGACAAAGCAAACATTACACAGGGTGTGAAACAGTTGCAGGTAGAGCATAGTCAATGTCAGATCCTCTGCATATAGATGATACAGTAGAGCTATATCAGCTTTATACTGCACAATACTTAAAGCTATTACAATATAGACACATATAGTATAACGTAATACAACAACAATAAGAAGAAGAAGAAAAAAATAATAATGAAAGAGAAAACATTTCTACAGTGCCATTGGAGAGACACAATGCATCTCTTCTTGTATTCACAGCAAACAAAAATAAAAAATCAGGCTAACACATATACAATATTGGGTTTGCCCCATGGAAATCTAATAATATATCACTTGGACGGGACCCTACAAGTGGTGCGTGAGTGTGTGCTTGCTTTTTATTTAGCTGTTGTTCCACGTAGCTCTACTTCTCTGTGTGTCTATACACTGTAGCCACATAGTTAGAATTAACATTAACCCACAAACATTTATACATAAATACATTCATAGGTAAGTGTTTTTCTTTTCTTTCATAGGAGGTTACCAGAGTTCTCAGGATGAGAACTCCATTTTCCATTATGGTGAAACTGTAAACACGATGATTAAATGAAGGGAAGGTGGAACAGCTGCCAAAAACAGCTGGTGCGTAAAATGTGTGACAATTTATTTTCTATGATACTCCTCAAGCAAACATATTTGAGGAGTGACTGGATTTTTCAGCTAAACAGATTTATATGTTGACTTCAGAGACCTGAAAGTATAAAACGATTGGACAAGCCTGTAAGTTCTAAATGTATCTAATTCTCGAATGCTGTTCAACAATTATGCTTACAGTTTTAACATCAAAAACAAAAACTTTAATTTTAGAGACTCTTCCAAACTGTATTATTCTAGAAAATCAAAGCGTTAGCCATAAAAAGCACCACAGTGCATCGCTGCCACACAATAATTGCCTTAACTAAAGGTAGGCAGTCAAAGAGAAGCAGGCCAAAGCTTGGGATGGCCAGCGTGGAATCCTTTCCAGTGATTTATCTGACGGGGCCCTGACAACTTTCTTGCAGACTCCCAAAGTGCGCTATCTATTAATTGAGCCAGTGTCAGTGCAGGGGAGATTAAGCGTCCACAGCTGCTCACTGAAACATCTTCCCCAGGCCCAGCTGTGAGGCACAAATCAAAGGCCCTGCACTGAGAGGC
>OOFE01017534.1:3038-20822 GCA_900323365.1 Monocentris japonica
TTCTTCCTTGTCCACCCCCTCCTCCTCCTTACCACATCGTCACGCCCCAGCCACACCTCCAACTCTTCCATGCCCCTCCTCTTCAACTCCCCAGGCACCGCCACGTTGTTGTGCCAGTACCAGATAACAGTGTTGCTGTTATCGACACCAGCAACCTCACACCAAAACAGAAACTAAAGCTTGCCTTGTTAAATTTTAGATCTCTAGCCAACCCTAACCCTGCAACAGTCTTATTTAGGAATGCATTTCCGCACAAGCAGACAGCATTTGGAGATTTCTCATCTTCTGAATACCTTTCTGATAAAAATAAATCCATCGTTTGGTTTGTCAGAGGATGCAAAGGAAGCCGACCCAGATCATGGGGTGGATTATTACTGCTGACTGTGGGTCAGCTAGGGCTGTTTGGTTTAAATCAATAAAATGATCAGATGTGTCCTCTCTCTTACCACTGCTTCCTAACAGCCTCAAACATGGAACTCAGAGGGTTCACGTTCGCGGTGAAGGCGAAATAACTTGAACCATTCAGAGCATAGAGAACAAACAGACCCCCATTATCTGGGATTCAACTCAAACAAGAGAACAACACCCAGATACAGTGGCCTGCCCTCGCTGTGACCCGGTAGGACTTGATTTCTTGTGCATCACTGCAGTTTTTCACTCACTTTTTAATTTTTACTGATCTGCAAACAAAACCTCGTTATAAAAAGACCTTGTTAGGAAAGATTATGGAAAGGCTGTAAACGTGGAAGCGGCAGAGAGAAGGAACATGTGGTGCAGCTTCTATCTGTCATCCGTCGTAGTCCATCTTTAATGGGATTAGCCTTAGATTAGGATGAGACGCAGAGTGCTAGCCCTCTGCTCCAGGCCTGAACAACCTGCATAACCTCGACCTCCCCAGGGAAAATCAGAGACAGTAGACCAGTCAGGTTTAGTCTGAAACAGGACCTCTCCTCGGTCTGGTTTGGACCCAGTAGCCGGTCTAAGAGCTTCATGGTTTAAAGGTGGTTTTCAAGGTCATTTTCTTTCTCAACTCCGGATCTTTCCATGCCAACTCAGAGAGTGTTTACAAATGTTTCGTCATGTCCTCTCATGTCAAAGTGGTTTGCAAACAACTTCAACTTCTCTTTATCATAGAGGTTTGGAGACCTTAACAGCCTGGACAGACCTGATACATGCCAATAGTTACAAACTCACAGGAAAGACAGGGAGCAAAGCGTTGCTGTCCTATAAGGACAATTCAAGCCGGTTTCTTTCATGGCGAAGCAGCAGGTGCCTCGTTGGTTTAACCTTACCTCTGAGCCATCGTAACAGGAAGTGGTCGTGCTGGGCAGGAAGTTGAGGAAGAATGTCTTGTATCCTCTCTCGAAACTTGCCGGAGGAGGAAAGGAGAGAGAGAGTTTTCAGAGGTTCGGCCATCAAGATTTGTAAACAAGCAACGCTGAGGATTTAACCAAAAAACAGCTTAGTAAACCCTCGGGTTGACAGATCTCACCCTGGAGAACACCTTGGAGAAATACTTCATCTGTACTCTTTACTACTACTACTACTACTACTACTACTGTTCTGTTACTACTACTAATACAAGAACAGCCAAGACAACCCAAATGTCATCAGCTTAGTGGACCCTAAAACTCCCTCAGTCCTCACGTCCCGTCATATTGGTCATAAAATTGATGGAATTCCCATTAAGAAAAATAACTATAGTAATGCTTAAAAAAATTTAGGTTATTATAGAAATATCACAGCAGAACTACCGCTATATACACGTCTGCTTCAAAAGTTGAATACATTTTATTCTAGAAGTATAATTTGTACTAATATAATAAATGCTTAAATGTTTAATATTATCAATTGGATATTTTTATTTTTTATTTTGTATTATTATTTTTGAATGTATTAGGTCTTATTTCGTTAAAATGGCGAAATAAGTTGTAAATTAAATTTTACAGATTTGTTTTTTATACTTTAAGGTATAGTAGGTAGATATAAACTACCTGGCAGAGTAGAAACCAGCAGTGCTCTGGACTATAGGAGGATGATCCCATACCTTAGGAGATGAGTTAAGATATGATACGATCACAAATAAAGTGATCGAGTGTACCAGAACATAGGATTATTATAGTGATTCTACAGGACGAGGTCACGCAATAAACTCAGTTGAGCACAACAGAAAGCTCCAGTATGACTGATACAGAGCTTTTCCGTTAGTCATGAAAACTCACTATCACGGACAGTCGTGCACGGTGAAGGAAACGTGTTTTAAAAGATAACGTCTCCTCCAGCATCGCCCCTTCATGTGAACGCGTGTTTTTACCTGCTCCAGCGCCTCAGCCTGCTTGGGGCTGAGATCTCCAACCCGCCCGCTCATCGCTGTCAGAAGCTGAGGATGATGTTTGTTTTTAATCCTTAATTGTAGGGAAGCGCGCGCCTCGTCCCCGGAGCACCTGCGGATTTGTACGTGTCATGCGTCTCTCTCGGTACCGTGTGATGCCCAGGCTTTCCGGGTCGCTGCGGCTGGCTGTCAGGAGTCAGAAATATGTAAACGCACCACAAGCAACGTAACGCCCGTTCAACCGTAGGCTCGACCAAAGATAGGAAAAATCAAAAGAGGATTATCTGAGAGGAAGATAAAGAAGCAGACAGTTCTGAGGCTCGTCCCGCCCCATGTTGTTCAGCCAATCACAAGTCACCACCCTCTTCCCAAGCCAAGCAACTGTGTTAGCTACCTTAGCATAGCATTCTAGATTTATTTAGCCAGCAAGCTAACCCTATCCAACGCCACTGCAAAGGCAATTCTGTAATTAGCTGTGTGTCTGGGAACAGCTTATTTGTTATCAATCATTTCTTGACCAGCTTGTTTTGAGGCCAACCAGCGAGTTAACAAGCAAGTTAGCTGGTTGGCCAATCCTCTGTGTGGTGGGCCAGAGTCTGCTCTCCTGGCGTCAATGGAAAAGTTGTGAGATGTGGCCTACAGTCAGTATTTAGACACTTAGATATTTCTTGTTAAAAAACTGTAACCCAAAAGCATTATTAGAAGGTTTTTGTGATGGATAGTTTTTGAGGAACACATCTGTGTTTCCGGTCGCTAGTTTGCAGACTGGAAATTGGGTCGTCTTTTTTTGAGGGAGTCATCTTCAAAAATATATACAATCTTTGTTATAATTCAGTAAATCTCATCATCCGTACAAGGATGGATCACAATTGACATCAAGTGTACTGCTCCTCACCTCCCCAGCCGCCATGCTGCGTTGCACCAAGGATTCACTTTTAAACCAAGATTATAGTGATTAGGGAAAAAAGTTTGCCTTTTGACAACAAGAAAAATAGCATGAAATAGAAAAAGACCCTGGCTACTGTAATGTTGTTAACTTCAAATGAAAAATCTGGTATTTTGTTTGATCTTATATACCAGTGGTTCACAAATCTGGACCTTGGGATCCAGAGTCCTGCTGGCTTTCTATTCTGTCAGGTAGTTTTCATTCTAGCTGTCTAATCAGGATCTGGTTTAGACCTGGAGAGACGATCCCAACTCAAAGTCTGTGGGAGAATGAAATGAAAAATGAAAATGAAGGTTTTGTTATTAATCTGTTCTGGGTTCAGTCTGCCCCTTATCTTTATTAGAAGAACTCTCTCATTTTGCTCTGTCCACTTCAAAAACGCTGCCATTATGAAAGTTAAACCAGATCTGCTGTCACTTTAAAGTTAACCCCTGATCAAGATTTGAATTGGAATCTTTTGCAGCAACATGATTAATCTAGGTTTAATGTGAAAACTAAACTTAGATTTAACAGGTTTAAACTGAATTTTGTGTAGACTTAAATTAGTTTGGTGCCACTGAACGTATTGATAAACCACGATGGTTTTCAGTTTAAATCACTTTAATTTAAATTGAAATAATCTTAGCTTTACTAAAATTTACTAACGTTAAAATGATTTACTAAAATTAAATCTTAGTTTAGTTTTTTTAACCTGCAATTTTCACTGATCTTAGATTAAATTAAATCGTGTTAAACCGTCGAGGACATTTGAATCAAATAATCGGTCAATAGACTCACACACCGATTGACCCCGTGTGCGTTCACGTGCTGGTGTGAAGATCCGAAATTCGGAAGTTTTCCTAAACCGCACTCCATTTACGTGCTATTTTGTGGGAAAATGAAACCCGGAAGACAAATGATAAACAAACATGCAGGCTGCAGTTTAACAAGCTAATTTAACGAAATTAATTCAAGCAAATATCAGTGGTTGTGGTCAGTCTGGCTAACCACAAACATGTAATAAAGGTGCATGTGTATATAAATGTTTTCTGACCGTTGACTGACACTTTTCCGCTGTGTTATCGTTGCGTCATAACTCGTCTTTCTCCGTCTTTCCGACTTCATCGTCCGAATTTGAATGGCGTTCATGTCAAATTTCCAAATATGAACGTTATTTTTTATCTCCGATAGAACGCGAATGCAGCCCAGTGACGGTCTCGATTGCGGCACTGGCATTTATTAAACAAAGACGGAAGTAACAGCGAGTTACTCTCTCAGTTCACTTGTTCGTCTTCGGCTGTGCATGTCAAACGCCACCATCAACAACATGTCATTTACGTGGAAGGCCTGTTTGATTATTTTATGTTTAATTTAAAGTGTTTCGTTGGATATATGACCAAAACAAAACCACGACTCAAACAAAGTTAGCTTGTTTCGTCAATCGCCACCAGGTGGCAGCCTCGCTTGCAGGTTAACAACTGTCGTCGTTTCCTGCCCAGCCAGGAAGTCGCCTCTGCTTGTTTACACTTTTTGTGGTCCGACTAGAAAGCTAGCGGCTCCTCCAACATGACGGGTGACAGCTAATTGCGATTATTTCTTTCTAACGTTTTCAACTTTTTCAAAAGACCATGGCTTCGTTCTGCTGCTGGTGCTGTTTGTGCGTAGCGTTTCTCCTCTCCTCTCCCTCCCTGCGGGCAGGTCTGCTGGTCACGGCTGAACAGGTCGCTCTGGTGGAGGTTTTCCTGGAGGAGCGGCCGGGTGTCAGCGCTCTTCTCCAGGGAGAGGTGGTGGAGTCGGGCCGGGGCAGCGCCTCCGAGCACCGGGACGGAGAACAGGACCTGGAGGGAGACCTGGTGCTGGTGAGTTTCATGTTGATATGGTCCAGAGGTGTTACTGAAGACCTTTTGTCTCATCAGGCTCGATTTGGGTGCAGTAAGTACTAGAAGGCAATAAAGTGTATATAAAAGCAAATATTAGCAATAAAGGGAGTGCTGTTACAACATGATAGCCTTTATGAAAAATAATTGTAGTTATTATCACTGCAAAGAATTGGTCCTTATAGGTGCTCCGCGATTTATTATTGTTATTGTTGTTATTATTACAGAGAAGCATGGCTGCACAAAACGAAACAAGGTCCACAAGGTGTATCCAGCTGACAGCCTATGCTGTATAGGACTCCCTGTATAGCAGAATGGGGCCAAAACGCTCCATGCTGCACAGGGTTTAGCTTGCCAACTCACAGTTTCGCTACATACCGGTATGATGTCACGTGTCATCATAGACAGACATATTGGCACATCAGCCCTGATTTGGCTTTTGACTGACTGTCATGTAATATATTGGCGGTGGAAGCTTAGAGAAGTGGCCGTGAATCCTGGTCATGTGTGTGGAGAAAACATCATCAGTTGCTGCTGAGGTTCCCTTGAGCAAGGCACTCAAATCCCAACTGGTTGTACTGGGAAGCTCCCAGCTGTACATGCATGTAACTGTGTAAATGTAAAAAATTAAAAAAATAAATGTCCTAAAATAAAAATGACCAATAAAGGAAGCCACGTTACGACATGATGACCGATCCTGTCAGAATTTACACCCTGGACAACAACTGTACTGTTTGCTGTGGTCAGGTGCCGGACGAGGAGCCCCGAGGCGAGGAGGAGCCGTGGATCGGCCTGCTGCCGGTGGACATGGAGGAGAGCAAAACCTCCACTGGGAACCAAGAGTCCTTTGCTGATGCTGTGGTCAATAAAGTGAGTTGGAAACAATCCTTCCTCAGATCCTCTGACACTGAAATATCATCAGTCTGATCAACACATCCAGGAGATATTTAGTGATGAAATGTTGTAATTTACTCTTTTGGTGAACCCACTTTCCCTCACCTGCCTCGTCGACTTCTACTTCAGTTATTGATTTCTTGCGTTTCCCAGAATGCCTTTCGACAACCCCCAGAGAACATGCCTGAACTTATTGCTTTCAGCTGTGGGTTTTATGTGTAGGAGTGTTAGCGATAGCAATTAAACAGCAATAGTGGTCAGGAGCTCAAAACCCAACCTCTTGTGTCTTGTGGATTGCGTTGCATTCTGGTCTATCGTGACTACTGCATTGCATTCTGGTTTATCTCGGCTACTGCATTGCATTCTGGTCTATCGTGACTACTGCATTGCATTCTGGTCTATCTCCACTGCTGCATTGCATTCTGGTAAGTATTTTAAGGTGGATTTTTCCTTAAAGCAGGACAGATATTTTATTTGTTATCCTGGTTTTTCTCTCTTTCATGATCATTTTAAGGCCACAGAAATACTGTCATGGCACGGCGGCTCTCAGCGCCTCACTATTGGTTACTCGTATGTTGGTGATCTAGGAAGTTAAACTTATTTTACTGTGTCCTCTAAATGCCTGACATGCAATGAGAGAATCATTCTGTTTGTCTTAGATGAAGCGAGCCTTGGTCCTGGGGGCGTCCGCACTCATCATCCTGGCCCTCAACCAAAACACCGTCAGCGAGGTAACTCACACTAATTTGAGAAGTTAAAGCGTGACTCCGGCCATTTTCCCATCATACCAATCAATTCTGACCAAAATCACATAAATTGCTTCACTGTAGCTACTGACGTCTGGCTTGCCGGGGTTCAGCTCTCCAGTAGATTCCTGTCAGAATCGATCGGCGTGATGGAAAATGACGGGACAGTAGGGTCCAGGTCAGTTTAGCCTTTAAGACACTCTGCTGAGGGAGATCTGCCCAGACGTCATTGATACTCTCCACCATTATCACCCAGTTGATTGACCTTCACATATGAACCTGCCCTGGACTATTGCAGATGGATCTGTCCCAAGTCCTGTCCAAGCCTGTCATCGTCATCCAGACATCTGAGAATGTCACCAAGCTGATTGGAGCCCTGCTCAGGTACCGCACCCAGCACCGCAGTTCCTTATGGGAATAGCATGTAGCGTATAGTGTATAGTGTATAGCATGTGGCATGTAGTGTATAGCATGTAGCGTGTAGTATATAGTGTATAGCATATAGCGTATAGCATGTAGCGTGTAGCATTTACCATATAGCATCCACTGGTGTCGGTGCCTCCAGGGGGTGTCGGTGCCTCCAGGGGGTGTGGTGCCTCCAGGGGGCGCAAATTCACACGTGCATATCCAGCATTCAAGTCAATAGAGAACAGACATGAACATGGTCCCTTCTAGCATGGTGGGGCCAACTGAGTTGTTGAAGGAACTATAAACATGGATCTTGACAGTCAGTTGATCTCTGCAGGGGCCTCCATGCAACAGCCAAAATCACCTACAAGACCATTCTGCAGGACAACCTGGTGAGTGTCAGTACCACCGACTGGCAGAGGAACAGATGACAGGCTAAAGGTAGTAGTATACTGTCACATGTTTCTGTCTCTGCAGGGGGCCACCCTCACCCTGTGGTCCAGCTGTGGGCGCTCCAGGGGGGGTCTGTATGGAGAATGGCAAGGAGTCATCTGTACAGGAGAGACCAACTCTCAGGTCCAGGTGGGGGAGGGGCACCTGACTTCACTACAACACAAATTTAAAATCTAGATGTTCGATACGTGTCACCACTCTTGACTCGGTCAGGGGTCTGACATCAGTTGGGTGTCCCTTTTTTTTAAATAAGTGAAATAGTTCGGTGGTGACGGTGGTGGTGGTGGTGGCGTTTTAGATGCACCCCTGGGACTAAACTAGACAATACCCCTCTGGTGTTAAAGGTCCTATATTGTAGGAATTCAAATCCTCCTCTATTTCTATACATGTGATCGAAGATTTTTAATTGAAGACCTTGCTAAAATTTGAAATTTTTTGAGTGGTTAAATTTACTTTCAATAAGGTTTCGGACCAACTCCAATAAACGCATCACAACTGGACTTGGTCCTGATTGGCTGCCTCACTAAAGACTTCCTGAAATCCGTCCAATCAGGCCAGTTTGCAGCGTTTGACCTGAAAGCCTCCAGTCAGCAGGACCTCATTTCAATTAGAGCTGGTGTTGTCGGCCAATCAGGGTCCAGGATTATGAGGACTTAGTCTTCAAATTCAATCAATTGAACTAATTCAACTCAGTTTTTAACTAAGCTTCATTCTGCTTCTCCTGATCCACATCCACAGAAGGATGATCAACTGATACTTTATACTTCCTGTCAGAGAACCTAACTAAAGCTCTCCTCCTCTGGTGGGTTTCCAGAAATACCTGCAGCAGCTCTGGAACACTGTTCTCCTGGTGGCTCTGATCCTCTGCACCGGCGTCATAGTTCAGGCTCGCTGGCAGTACCAGGACCAGCAGAATGACACTTCAGAGGTTTTGTTGGTTTTCATCTGCAGACGTGAAGTCACAGCTTTCACTAAGACATAATGCTTCAGATTATAACACATTATAACCTTAATGTTTACTGTAGTTATCATTACTGATGAGCCCGTCGTCAACTTCCCCTTGATGTGACGAGGTGATTGGTAGAAAACAACACTAATCTACCGGAGACACCAGAGATGGTTTTGGTGGTTCTCCTGTTGTAACATGGACATGGGAAGTTGACCAATGAGCCAATCAGTCGATGTCCTTTAAGGCTCAGTAGTTTCCTTTGGGTTTTGTTTGCTCAGCCATGATGCTGCAATATACTCACTTGTTAATGGTCTCAAAGACCAGCTAGACTGAGTAACAGCACGTTGAGCATCACAGACATGGTTGTTGTGTTCCCCAGCTACTACCCAAACAGGATGTCCTGAAGAGGATGTCGTCCCTGAAGACCAAGACATACCGTCAGCCCCGGCCCTGGTGCGACCCGGCCCAGCCGGTAGAGACCGACAACTGTGCCGTCTGCCTGGAGCCGTTCAACAACAACCAGGTCAGCACCACCATACTCCCTCCAGGCTGCTTTAAGCTGAGCCATTTTGCATCCCCTGTTGAATTCAATCAAAACAATACTAGCGATGCTGACGCCATGCGAACATTGAAGATGTTCAGATGTTCTCAGGATAATTAAAACTTCTTCATAATGTTTTGCAAATAAATGTCATTTAGTTAAAAGTTGAATTGAATGAATGTGAAGACTAAGTCGTCACAGTCCTGGACCCTGATTGGTCGACAGCACCAGCTCCTCTAATTCAAACGAGGTCAACCTGCTGAGTGGAGGCTTTCAGTTCAGATGCTGCAAACTGACCTGATTGGACGGATTTCAGGGAGTCTTTAGTGAGGGAGGCAATCAGGATCAAGTCCAGTTGTGATGCGTCCTAAAAAGTATCCTGCTACAAATGAACTAACTGGTATTCCTGCGTGTGTCTCTTTTTGACATCTGCAAAATAAAAATCACATAATAGTTTTAAAGATACATGTCCTGGTGGCTCAGTGGGCTGTGGAGTGTACCAAAGTCAACAGATAATCTTTAAAATGACACGTAGTAGAGATACTGCCCATCTGTAATCGTGTGTGTGTGTGTGTGTGTGTGTGTGTGTGTGTGTGTGTGTGTGTCAGTGCCTGCGGGTCCTGCCGTGCCTCCATGAGTACCACCAGGACTGTGTGGACCCCTGGCTGCTGCTGCAGCACACCTGTCCCCTGTGTAAACGCAGCATCCTCAGTAAGCTCCTCCCCCTCATCTGCTGACCTGCTCGCTCTGTTAAACCTCATGCAGTGAATATTGGTGTCAACCCGTTTGGGTTTTTGAAGGTGATACTGATAGTTTTACATTGAAGCTGCTGATATATTGTGTTCATTCAATATTAGAGCATCATGGACACTAAAACCAGACTGATGAAGCTAGCGGCTCTATAAATCACAATGAAATAAAAATGACTTTCATCCCGTCATAATATACACCTGTTGAACAAGACATGCCAAAAACTTACAAAAAAATATTTTGTAAATTTTACTTATAATTTCTTGTATTTTTATATCAACATCCCATTACCTTTACCTCAGTGGTTACCTCATGTTGTACCAAGGTACATCAAGACTCCAATAACACCATCAGATCAAATAAAACCTCTCTCCCCCTAACTGACATCCTGCTGGTTTACAGCAGTGGGTCTCAATCCAGTCCTCAAGGACCCCCTGTCCTCAAGGACCCCCTGTCCTGCAGGTTTTAGCTCCAGCTCTACTCAGACCCACCTGAACCAATTAGAGGCTTCACGTTTTCATGACACCTCAATTGGTTCAGGTGTGTCTGAGTAGAGCTGGAGCTAAAACCTCCAGGACAGGGGGTCCTTGAGGACAGGGGGTCCTTGAGGACAGGGGGTCCTTGAGGACTGGATTGAGACCCACTGGTTTACAGCATAGGCCGTTTTTGAATCATCCCTCCCCATGTCATGTCCCGCCCCAACATCCTGTTTCAACAGGAAACACATCAAATTAGAGAGGTAAGACGCTCTCAAAAGGTTGTTTCATTGTGACTTTAAGGTGCCCCACCCGTCTGTCCAGTGATCGGGGACACAAACATTACTGAGCAATGTGAATACATGAAGAGAAAATGAATTTCATTGCAGATTTTAGACAGTTTTTCTGCAGCTGGTCAGGGAGGAAGCCCCATCAGATCTCAGTGGACCACATGAGGCCGATATCAGTTTGATAAATCAGTGTGACCCTGAAGCCTGACTCACCAAACCACTTCTCCTTCATTAACACCCCCAAGGCAACTTCTGCAGAGACAGCTAATGGTCGCCGCTGTCCAGAACAACACTGGGAATCAAGTCTCGTCTTTGGTGACACTCCAGTAGCCGTTTTCTGACCTCACCACTTCCTCCCTCCAGCACCGGATTGTGGGAGCAAGGACTCTGACCACCACTGGGACGTGGAACAGTCTGGTTCTGACCTCTGACCTTCTGGGGGTCTCACTGACACATGGTGGTAGTATAAAAACAATACTGACGTACTGTACTCGTACTGTTGTTGAAACAGTACTTCTTCCTGGGATCATGTTACTGTACTATTGTGGAACTTTTTGTTGCCAGTGTGTTGTGTGTGTGTGATCTAGACAGTGAAGCGCTGCCTCATGAGGGTTGTGTTCATGTACAACAGTACAAAGGGAATTTTAGCACATGGCCAGTATGGCCACTGAAGACGTTTTGTTTTGTCTTTTAGAAGCTTGAAGACATTTTAGTCCGAGGCAACACCACCCAACAGCTTCTGAGAGGCTTGCTGCCATGTGCTTTGTGACTCTGTTTTGCTGCAAGCGTAGATACAAAACTGTGACTTTTAATGGAGGAGCCTAGCTAAGCTAACAAGAGCTTAACAACTGACTGGTTTGTGCATGGAGGTGTAGCCACAGCTGACTAATACCCATGTTCTCTCCAGAGCCCAATGATGTCAATAACCAAATATTGAGGTGAAGGAAATGGAACGGAGACTTGATTGATTTCATCCAATGTAGAAACTCAATTAAATGTTAGTTGTAGAGCTGATAGAAACAGAGAAATGTGACTGCTCTTGTCCCAAACATGCCCTGAGACATTTGAAACTGCTGCCAAACAACCCAAGATCTATAGCTACACACCTGAGTTGTATACAGTCGAGTAGCACCACTTCAAAATGTTGGTGATTGAGATAGAAGGTTGGTGAGCATCGTACATGGAATTCATTCTTTACTGTTCTCACAATATATTAGCAGTTCAACATAAAGGGACGACTAACAGACAAACAGAAGATGACAGGAGGACATCTCCTACAGTGTGAAGCATCTCCAAGTTTCAACATGTTCTACCACAAAAGCAAAGCAGTAACGCACAGTTGTGTACATCATGAGCACCGAAGCTTTGACTTGAAGAATACTGAAACACAGTATTAATGTATTTATTTTTTGTCATGACAACTCAAAAGCAATCACGTGCTTTTTGTTACAAAATGTTCTGAATAGATCTATTCTCTCTGTAGAAAATAGCTGCTGTGCATGGCAAAATGTAGGAGCTGGGGGGGGGATGAGATAGCGGCTTCCTTCTTCTATGATTTGTTTTTTGCAGAGGCTGGACAACAGTGGTGGGGACTGTGGATGAATTCCCACCCCATCTCTGATCACCAGGTCATTGTAATTGTTCTTCCAGCGACACCCTGGGTGTCTCTTCCTATTTTTTCTGTGTTGTTCATTTGATGATGTCAAAGAAACTTGATTCCATCACTCTGGATCTTAATAATAAACTGATTTGTTACTTGGCAAGAATAAAGATGTCACCCTTTGGCCTAAGAAACGCAAGTCTTCAGGCTTTAACGTTAAAAAGGTGTTCAGTATCTCTAAACCTTCAAACAAACTGCTTGGCAACCTCTAGCAACAAGACGTGGCCTCGCCAAAGAAAATGAGGAAACTAGCACAACCTTTCACCAACAACTGAAAAGGCAAACCATGAATAACCTCGGTGGCTTTTCCTTCTCGGTAGAAAATCCATCTTTTGCAAAGACAAAGACTTTGGAGACTAACGGAGCTCATCGGGTTAACCAGAGGTCAACCAAAATCACAACTGCACCCCAAAATGAAACCTAGGCCCCGATTCTTCCTTCCCGTCACACCTTAGCATCCATCCGGTCTCCTCCCACCATCCATCCGTCCAGTTGGTTGCCACAGCAGGCCGTCATACCGGCGCAGGTCAGGAGGGGATCATGCCTTTGTTTCTCTTGCGGTCGGCCATGTTGCGCCGGTTGTGGTTGGCGCCGCGGCTCTTGTTGGCCTCCTTCTTGCGGCGGTCCAGGTAAGTGTCCAAGGTCTGGCCTTGGCCCTTGGGCTTCCCCACCACGCTGCTGGGAGGTTCCGGACGGTAGCTGGAGGAGGGATGGAGGAAATAACTGGGTAGACTCAGCATAGCCGTGAGACAGACAGGAAACAACTGAAGGACAAAGACAGTCTATGTTTTCATCCAAATGTCCAGAAAATTTTACACACACTTTTGAAATGTCCCAAAATATAAAAATCTAATTCGCCGCATCTCCATGAGCTGGGATGAAGTGAATAAACAGTGAACGTATAAAAAAAAAAAAATTCACCAGAAAAGAATCACAAATCAACCATTGATGAATTGGGGAAAATAGTTCTTAATTACACAACTTTGTTGAAGACTCAATTCTGATTGGCCAATGAAACATTCAGAGGTCTTATTCAGGAAGAGCAGAATGCTGCATCACATCTAACCATCAAGTCCAGTTGATGTTTCATGTGACACCTTGTGGCTAAAGGACGTTACTGCAGATAAACGCTTGGCTGACCGAGGAGAAACATGGAAGATTTATTCAGACAGCAAAACATTCCACTGTCTAATGCACCATTTAACGGCCATACAACCGACAATATGAGCGTTGCCTTTACCCCTTCCTCTGCTGCATGGCGGCTCTTCTAGCTGCAGCCCTCTCCCTCAGCAGGGCTGGGTCCTGCACAAACTGGTCCCTGTTCACGTTGTTCTGGAACACAGTGACTTGTGATGTAAACTTCCTCTTAGGACAGTAATAAAGGAAAGCAAATCAAACGAGGACAATAATCAAAATATAGCGACCACACAATTGTATTTCTAATGGTACCTGCTCAGTCTCTTCCTCCTCCTCTTCATCATCATCATCCTCCTCATCCTGCAGAGCTGGTTTATTTCCTGTGCGTAGTACCTGAGGGACGGTGAAAGGTCTGCAGGGAGACGGAAATGCAGATTAATGCCAGACAGATGAATGAAGCAGTCAATAACACTCCATAGTTTCCTTATTTAGAAGGTATCCCACAAAACCTAAACGGGGAGATCCTAAAATACAGCACCCAACCTGATGTGCCACTGTATTTGGGGTGTGCACCAAGGACAGACACCAGGACTGCTGTACTTTACCTTCGGTTCAGCAGGCTGTCTTGATCCAGGTCATTGGCTCCTACTTGGTTGATGTCATAGGTGTCATCATACTCATCGTCGTAGTCGTCCAGACCGTAGTCAGATGCTGACTGCCCAGGTTCAATGATGACCTCGTCTACAACCGTCTCATACGTCTGGTACCGGGCCCTCTGCTCCGCTATGTGCTGCTTATCGTTCAGCAGCTCTCGAGCACTAGCGCCTTTCCTGCAAGATTGAGAAAACATGGAGACACTTCACCTTCACTTCCTTGAAATGCTTCAGTTATCAAAGTCAGTTGGGGAAAAACTGCCTTGAGCTGACCCCAATTTAGTTTTTGGGGAGGCATGGCAAGACCAGGTAGCATAAAACATCTGAGAAATGTGAGTTTAGTGGATGGCTTTGACTTCGCAGGCTTTTTGACCCAAGACTAGTGAAAAGCCTGACCCAGAAAAAGCTTCAGTTTTGTCAACAGAAGGAAATTCATACTAAGCCAGTGCAATCCCAGGGACATGAAGGGACTCCATGCCGTTCTAATGTTTCATTAGTGAGCATGCTCAGTGGGCTCACCTCCTGCCCTTCCAGATGCGGGACATGTCCACCTGTTCCCTGTGGAAGACATCAAACTCGTCATCGTCAAACACATTGGACCTGCTGCTCAGGACAGCTGGAAGCTCCTCCTTCACCGGCCTGAGGGGAAAATGGAGGAGAGAGATCAAATGAGACCATTTACCTTTGATACCATCTAACCATTTACCTTGAATGATCCACACAATATTTGGATTTGGTCATCCATGGCTGACCAAGAAAAAAAAAGACCAATGAAGCCAGAGACAAAGCTTAAGGGTGCTAAGAATGAAAAACATCTTGAGTGAAGGAAGGAAGAGATGAATAGCTACAGCAGCAGAAGAGGTCATAAGATAGACGGTAGGCAGTGGAAGGCTACCTCAATCTTGTACAGTTAAAGTTAAATTTAAAAAAGAAAAGGTGGTGAAGGTGAGATAACACAAGCACAGTTTCCCTAAAAGAATCTTAGCACCAACATCATCTTTGTCTGCATGGCGCTACCTGGGCATGGCGCGGTCCAGTTTGTCCAGGCTGGGGGCCAACCGGTCCTCCAGGATGTTGTTAATGACCAGCTCAGAATTGTAGTTGTACTCCTGGAGGCAGGCCAGCAGGAAGCCCTCGCCCAGGTCAGGCAGCAGGTCCATGATACACGACAGCAGGGACTCCAGCTCTGCAGCGCTCACCAGACACGCTGCACCCTGGGATACACATGGACACCAGTTGGAACAGCACTGTCAAAGTTTACTCCTATAGTTTGGTTTGTTTGGGCAGGTGGTAACCAAAACCATGAATGTGAGCCAACCAGCATGCCAGCAGCGCTAGACAAATTCAGCAAAACTGACAGCACTAACATTGTTTCCTTGTCGGGGCATATCCAGCATGGCCTCTGCTCCCCTCAGGCTTTCTCCTCCTTCTCCTGGTTCTCTGATCCCTAGAGGTTTGTGGCCCCATGAGGCAACAGCACCACCATCTGCTGCTCCCTGGGCGTCTGGCACCACCGGGGGGGCTTTGGGCTGAATCTGGCTCTGGGGTCTCCGCCGGCCCACACTGTCCCAGGCACTCTCCACGCCCTGGAGCAGGTAGGACATCCTGGTCTCATCACTAAGAGAGGAGGCGGTTAAGGAGGGAGTACTGGTCAAGTGGTTAAGATTACTACCACTACTAGTACTAGTGAAGTCAGGGCTCTAGTACTCAAGTCTGGTCTCAGTCTTGCGCCTATTTTGACTCAGACTTGTCTTGGTCTCAGCTTTATTGATGTTGGGTTTACATTCTCCACAGCACTACAAGGAAACCTGTAAATGTAATGGTCCTCAAACAAACTGGTTGAATGTTGGAGGGTTTAGAACAAAGCTACTGCAGTTAGATCAACATCTCCACTGATCCTTAAGAAACTCCTTAATAGTTTTTACATTTGGAAAGACATGTACACTAATTCGGACTCCATTTGTTCTGTATTGATATCAAGCTTCCATACATACATGACAGGGAGTGCTTGTTGAAGGAGGCTGATGTCGTCTGCAATGGGGAACTGCTCATCGTAGTCTGACAAGAACCTGTGGAGACGACGTACACATGGCCCCATGGCATTTAGACTGTTAATCTACTCGAAACCCCTTTGTAGCGCTGGCTGTCAATGGAAACATTTTTCCAGTTCTCAAAGCTTTCCATGTTTTAGCAATCAGACTGCCATACTTCAAATGGGTTTTCAAAAGTCTCTTGGCAGCAGCTTCAGCCACAACCTGTACATCTGCTAAGCTTCTGACTGGCACTCAAGCTAAAAAGCCAGGTGGACAAACTGACTTTGCCCAAATCTACCAAGACTATCATGTTAGAGACCATCCAAACGTCTGCCTTGTCAAGGGACTCCATATAAGAACACAACTCTGTCCTGGACCCACATCTGCAGTTTGATATAGTACAAAACTGCTGATTGTACCTTTTCTCAGGTAGGAAAGATGTGAAGTGCTGTAGGAGTTCTTCAGCAAATGTTTGGGTGTTTTCTCCCCTGCAAGACAACAGCAGCTGTGTTAAAAGAGGAAGTCACGAAAGATGATGACTAAATGTTATTCCCACTGAGTGTTGGCATCTCACCCCTCCAGGATTGGCTGTAGGCAGGTGTGTTGCAGCAGTAGGTGGGTGATCTCCACCATCCTCCTACAGGAATGGGACACCCTCTTCCACAAGTCTTCCTGAAGACTAGGGGGGGGGTGGAGGGTTAATTCATGACATGTGTTCACACTTCAAGCAACACAATCAACAAGTCACTGGCAGTCCATTAATTTACTATAGAGCTGAGTGAAAATGGAAACTTGGACGATGTCTGGACGGTCAAGAAGCTTGTTGGCCACAGCTGAACTTTTCAACTTTTATTTGAAAGATTTCACGATTCAACATCTCAGAAATGATGCCTGAAGAGCGGCTGCATCCCTCATTGGGCTTGATGGAAAGCTCTAAAGTCATTTTGTTTGTTTTTTTCCCCCAATGGGGCTGCAAGATCACGCTGGTAATCTACCATTCAGGATCCTTTCAGAAACGATTTGCTGGGCAAACCCATGTAAATCAAGCAGAGCAGTTTCATTCTGACATCTCAATGCTTGGACAGAAGAAAGAACCAAGAACTAATTCAGTGCTAAGACGGCTACAACCAAATCCTGGTAAACTTCAACAGCCAATATTCTTTATTCTTTATATTTTTGACTCTATTGACACATCACTGCCTCTCTGTTTCTTTCTACATAAAACTCCAAGCAGACGCTCACCCTTTATCGTCAAAGTTCCTCTTCCTCACCGCCTTCTCAATGTCTGGCACGGCGGTCTCGTAAAACGAGGCCAGTCTGCAAGGAGAAGAAACAAAATGGCCATGAAAAGCTTCTATTCAGATGATGAGGCTGAAAATGGATGGTGGTCGTACTGGTTGGGAACATCGGTCTACCTGTTGAGGAAGCCGTGGGAGTGGAAGCTGGAGCAAGCGGCAGGGAAGATGTCCAGGAAGGCGTGGATAGTGGTAGTCGAGTCACACAGGTACAGCACCAAGTCTACGAGGTCCTGGGACACACAAAAAAACCCCACAAACGTATAGATTAGCAGGAAGCAACAGCAGCTAGCAACTACCCTCTACTCTGAATGACATCTTTCCTGTGTAGTGGAAGTCACAACAATGACAACAATAGTAACCTG
>OOFE01017540.1:2347-15780 GCA_900323365.1 Monocentris japonica
AGTGATAAGCACATCAGCTAGGATAGTGCTGCAGGGTCCCTCCGCTGGCTTGTTGTTCACTTTGTTTAGGAAAGGGAGGGACACCAGTTATGTCATCGATCCTACATGATCCTGCCCTGTTTGCTGATGCAGGGGGAGGCTCCTATTCATTGACATCCTTTGTTTTTTTCTGTCAGAGCTTACTGGCTACTCAGAGGTGTCCTGCATCCTTTGCACCAAGGCTGTAAACCGGAGCATGTATACTGGTGCACAGATGAGAACGGAAGATGGATAAGACCGGATCCCGTCGTAATCGGCACTCTAGACTGCACACACACGCACACGTTTTCAGTTAACAATTCGGCATCGCCAGCTGTGCACACATGGCCGCGGTGCCAAGGCTTTATGTAGAAAAACAACAGGTTACTAATGGAGTAACCATGACGCGTTGGCCTTACTGCCTTAAAGCAAAAGTCACACAGGCTGATGAGGACTAGAAGCTCTCATGGGATGGGGCTTTAATTCTCCTCTGGGATAAATAAAGTGCCGACTACGTTTAAATGCACCTTCATTCTCAGTGGAATTATAAAGGAGAAGGTGTCGGCGAACTTTATACCCGATCAGTGTCAAAGGCAGTGCGGCATCTTAACTCGTTCAACTTTTATGATCCCACTCCACTTTGTTGTGCCAATTCACGCTCGTTCATCATTTCAGCCATTAGAGGTGCAAATGAGGTAGGATGTGGAGAACGCTGAATCCAGGATGCTAAAATCTAGTATTCTACATTATAGCATCTATACCCTAATCTAGTGCACTGTTGAGCTCGGCTCCTGTGCATTTCGGTGGCTAAAAACTAAAATGGGAATTACCTTAACAAGCGTGGGTGTCAAAATAAATTGCGTTACCCACCTTACATAGCTGAAAGTTTTCCGAAACCAGCGTCTCTTGGACATCGATCTCCTTGGGAGTGGGCGCCGCGGTGGGAGTCCCGGCCGCACTGCCGCACGAAGGGGATCCGATGGTCCCTCCAGGAGAGGAGGTGGTCAGGCCGTCCAACACCTTCCGAAACTTCTTCATTTTTGTCGTGATTTAGTTTATTTCAGGTTGGAGGGGAGAGAGAAAGTCTATTCTGCACTCTTTTATAACCTTTCCAGAGTTTCCCGTCTCCTCTCAAACGCTATCAGATGCGAGATCCAAACTCGTTTAGATAAAGGTAGGAAAACGTCGGTCCCTGCAGCAGCAGCAGCCTATAGAGCCCCCTCTCTCTCTCTCCGTCTCTTCTCTCTTAAGTGTAATTTAAAAAGTCATAGAGACACCTCATCTTGCTTTCTGTCCACAAAACGAATGTGTCTAAACTACTCTGAACTGAAGAGAACTAACAATTTTGCAGACGCAGGTCGTCTATATCATATCAGAGCATGCACTGTTGGCGATTGAAACTACTCAACTTCATGTTTCTCTTACGTCCTACAGCCACGTCCACTTCCAGGCTTGCAGGGAAATCCCAAACCTCAACATAATCAGGGGATCAGAGGGTTGTGATTCAAACAGAAGCAAAAAATAATAATACAAGCAGTTCGAGTAGATCTATCCAGTATCTGAAAAAAGCACTTTCACAGCGCTGTCCTGTTGCCAGTAAGAGGAGAAGGAGGAGGAAACGCTGTAGACGCAGAGGCAATGCAGTTAAATGCAGTTCGACTCCACAGTCTGGCCTGGAAAGCAGATAAAGTCAACCATCGAGGCCAAAGAGGCGTTAGAAGGTGATGATGATGGAGGCTGGAGCTAACGTGTGGATATCTTTGGGCTGTTTCTTGTGTCTCCAGTTGTGTTTCAGCGTCGCTTCCCTGCAGTCGAGCGACAGTAGACGGGAGCTGTCCGCGGTGCTGAAAGACCTCAGCCAGCCCCGCCTCTCTCTCTCTCTCTCTCTCTCTCTCTCTCTCCCGCCCCTCCCTCACCAGCGATTGGGTGACGGCTCTAAATCAAACACTACTGAATGGTGAATAACCCCCCCTCCCCTCCTGAGAATTGGCATTAACTTTCCTTGGTTGTACATTTCTACACCAAGGAGTGTTGTTCAATGGTTATTTGGTGAGGATTTAAAACTGTAATGACGCAAAGACTCCTCTTAAAAAGTTCCTCTAATACTGAGAGCTTGGTGCTGTAGAGAACCTTTCTAACAGGGTTCTTCTGCTATCTACAAGCCTAATGAACGCTTGTTTCCATATTTCCAAATGGCGTGAATTTGAATTGACAAAACAGCTGAACCAACATATTACAATATAACAGGGAAAAGAAATATGAAAAAAGGCTAAGAATAAAAGTATTTAAAATCATCACTTGAGCATTTAAGGCCAATGTTCAATGTTAAGGCCAAAGCTAACCTTATTTCTTTTTCATCTTCGTACTAACTATGGTAATCCTACAATACATTTTAGAAAAATGCCATAGAAACATCACAGTCACAGACACACTCTAACATCCTATAGGAATACTATTGTGTTACCATAGGAGATCAAACAATACCATAAAATATACTATGCAATTATCACAGCAAAACTATTAGTCCCTATAGGGATATTATTATAGAAATATTATAGTTACAGGAGATAAAATACTTTAAAGTACAATCACTATAAGTCAAGTCACTATAAACTCACTATTGAGTACCACAGACCACAGGGGATGAAGAATACTTTTCTCAACTACGGTAAGGTTGAAGAAAGTGATGAGCTACACTAATGCATCATGGTCGTGGAGCATTAAGTGGATCAGTCATCATCATACAGGATGTATTGGGCAGTAGCAACAAGAAAACAACCTATGACAAAAAGCATGGCATGGCATATGCAAGGCATAGATGGGGACGAGTTTAATCTTCCTACTAAAAAACATGGCGAATTGGATTCATTTCACATTCAGTGCCCCAGTGAGACTGAATCATCCAATTCTCAAAACTCTCAAAACTATCAAACTCTACAGACATTCTCGCATTCTTTGGGCCCTAGAGTGAAGTAATGTCAATCTAATGATGGACAGAGGCATGCTGGGTAGGTTGTAGCATAGTGAGCTAAATGGAACTTGCAAAACAGGCCAAATGGACCAGATCTTTGAAACCTGTGCTGACTTGAGATTGTATAGGAAATGCACCAAATCTTTGACACTCCAACTGACTCTCCAAAACATAAGTGGTCTAGTTGTAAACCAAGACAGAGGCGACATCAGATTTTCCCTTTTCCTCCATGGTTTGATGTCCTCAGGTCCTCCAAATTCTTCCCGTGGTGTGCTGCATATCAATGTAACATCATTGAAGAAGTAGCTAGGAGCAAACTAACTTTTAAGTAGCTCGCCAACATCAAGAATTTTGAAGTTAGATAGATAACCAATGGCTCTATGGCAGGTATTTTCATTCATTCGTGACCATGGCATTCATGATCTTGTAATGTCATCAGGCTAGCTAACTAGATTACCATCCAAGATGATGAATGCCATAGTCATGAATGAATGAAATCATTGCTATTTATATTTTTATTCATATTTTGATCAGATTGCCTTCTTTGCCATTGAAACATGCACAAAAATCTGTGGTTCTTTGGCTCCATCCATCAACCATTAAGATAATTTCAGCAACCACAGCAGCTAGGCCTCCAAAAAAATTGCACCCTTTAAACAAAATAATGCCATCAAATCCTCTTTGCCTTGGACAACTGAGAACATTTGAGTCTCAAAGAGACTGTCGTAAGACAGAGCATAGATAGAAAGTGTCCAAATGTAATGTTCGCCTTGACTTACTAAAAGACCTTATTTCTCTAACCTCATTGAAAGAATCATCAGAACCCCAGGGCTCTTTTCTGTGTCATCAGTTAAACCATTGATTATCATACATACCACTGACTGTCCCTTGTGCCGGTATTGAACACCTCTCCAGAGAAATGGAAAGAATTTTTAGACTACTTTGTTAATAAAGTGTCCAGTATCAGAATGCAGATTACCCCTGCATCTCAGGATGTAACAATCCCCATTACTAACATGACTAGCACTGCCTCCTTAGCGGGCTTTGATATCATTTCTATGGAATCTTTAACTAAGCTTATATCCAAGATGAAATCCTTTTCTTGTGCCCTTGACATATGTCCAAAGAGATTTCTCAATTTCCATCAGTCTATCAATATATGTTATTCATTATTAATAGCTTGTTATCAACTGTTATCGTCCCCGCCTACTTTAAAAATGCAATTGTTCAACCACTTCTCAAAAAGCTTCCATTGGACCCTAACTCCTTGATCAACTTTAAATCTCTTTTAAGAACACACGTTTTCAGGCTTGCTTTTACTTAAACTGAGGTTCTTAACTTTGGTTTTATTGTTTTCTGTGTTGTTGGTTGTTTCTGTTCTTATTACGTCTAATATTATTTGTATTACTAATCTTATCTTCTTATTTTTTATTTATCATGTGCAGCACTTTGTAACTCTGTTTTGATAAGTGCTATATGAATAAAGTTATTTAAGAAATGTACATTTACATTGATGGCATCCCACTGAGTGTCTTACAATGTAGAATTAGTACAATAAGCCATAGCAGTAGAATAAGCTTCAATTCCTAGACCACCAAAAATGACAAGCAGCCAGGAATAAGGAGTGCAGAAGTCAGGGCCTTAGTGCTCTTGCAATATGCCTGTGACCATAGAAAGATCCTGTAAGATCAAGTGCTTTTTTGGACCTGTAAATTGGGGACTGGTTAAAAAGAAGAGGAAACCGCAACACAAACACACCAGCCCATTAGCCATGGTACTAACGCATTCCTCGATACACAGGGACTCAACCCCAGGGGGATTTTCACATAGGATGTTCAGAGCTGTCCGCTTCATGCTACACTAAACTGCCTTCAAAAGCAGTTCTATCACCGCCGTTTAATCTTTTGTGTTGACGAGATATGAAGTGATGGAGATAGTGTGTGTGTGTGTGTGTGTGTGTGTGTGTGAGAGTGTGTGAGTATATACCATGTTTCTGCACACATGCAGATAGCATGCACCTCTGTTCTGGAGGCTATATTAGGCTGCGATGAGTATTCAACAGCCACAGAATCCTCCTCACTAATTCATAGAGATAATGTGTAGCTTTCATTATATCATAAAAAACTAGGATATTTAGCATAGCATTTCAGTCAAGGTCAAAGATGCAGTCACTGTGCATTTGCTTGAATACAATTATCTTAATGTAACTGTCACTTTTCAGTGAAGAACCATCTTCCCATTGTGTGCCGGCCCTTTCTTTTTGCTGCACAGCAACAATGAGGTCGGCGGTTGCAATCAAGGCTATCCTAAAGGCCAGCATGATAATTAAGGCTTACTTGTGAAGAAGGAAGATTTGTGAGGACGAGCAGATGCTTTGTGTTTGACCTTAGTATTATGGTGGTTAGTGTATTCATTCAGTTTGATTTCAGAGGTGATTTGCAGAGGAATTTTGAAGAACAGATGTGATAAAAGTCCATCCAAAGACTTAGAGAGATGATGTACATACACACACACACAGACACACATACACGACCAAGTACAGTGGTTTAATGTCTATTGATTATGGGTTCAGTGGGTTCAAGTTGTTCAATGGATGTAGAAAGTTGGCAGTGTAGAACCCAGAAAGAGTCAATAAATCAGAGCTGCCTGTCCTACTATACTATACATCACCCTCCAACTCCAAGGTGTAATATAGACTGTAATCTGGAGTTTGCCGAAATGCGTGAAAAAATAAATCAAATTCAAAAGAGACACAACTGTTCTAAATGGTTGAAAACATGATTCGCAACATACAAATTACCAAAAAATGGTTGGTAATATATATGGTAACATATAGTATATGACCTATATGACCTATGAAATCCCATGAAATGGGGATATTGCCCCATAACTGCCTATGACTGTATGTAAGAAGTAAGAAAAGTAACATTGTTTTTTCCCTCTTGGAAATGCACAGGGGAAAAGCTCACAATTGCATTCATGTGCTGTGATTAATGACCGCCGGCGCATGTGGCAAGGCATCCAGACCACTGACTTCAACTCCATGCCCTTGGCCTCAACTCCTCCCTCTGCAACTGGACCCTGGACTTTGTGACCAACAGACCCCAGACTATTAGATTGGGTATTTGTTTTCACCCATCATCTTTGATGTTAAGAAGAACTGGTTGATGAATCAACTTTATTTGGCACTAACACACGTACACATGCAGTGAATTTCTTTCTTTGCATACTTCTGACTAGATATACACACACATCACCCCACACACATGCACTTTTCCAAGTCAGAGGACAGCACAGGCGTCAGCTATCGGACAGCGTGCCTGGCGTAGTTGGGGGTTAAGTGCCTTGCTCAAGGGCACTTCGGCAGTGTTGGTGGGCACCGTAGCTGTGGCACCAGTCATTTTTCAATCACCCTCCGGTGATGGGTCGGTCTCTCTAACCGCTAGGCCAACCTGCCGCCCCCAAGGTATTCCAACTCCAACTGCCTCTCAGGGCTGTCCAACCAGCAGTGAGGGTGTAGAGTATTACAAGTGTATTTTCATCAAAGAGCATCACTGCTGCTGTGGACACAGTGGAAAAACTGAAACGAGAGTGAAAGATGCAGATGAGCTCAGACATGCATGACCCCTCTGATAGTGAAGGTTATAGGATTTGGTTACATGTACACTGATTCTTGGGGGAATCTTAAAGACTTAAGGATTAAACTCTCAATTCCCTCTATTACAGAATGGGCTCAGTGGAGGGCAGCCAATGGGATTATTCACATTGCTCGTGGAGTGAGTGAGGTAGAGACATAAACAGGGTATTGTACCAAAGAGAGTAATAGAGGCTAATAAGCACACCGAGGCTGAAAAAAGTAGGTTCACGTTTGTCAGCCTGAGATTCAGTTGATATAGAAAAGATCTATCCCAAATATGGTTATGGGACTGGTATATTCATACTCCGCTGAATGCAGTATACGGAACAGGGTTTGGAGGAGAAGGAGCAAAGAGGAGAGAGAAAGAGAAGTGAGAGAGGTGGGTAATGTACACAAAGAGTAGCGTATTCAGACAATGACAAAGAGAGAAAATAAGAGACCCAAGCAAAAGGATACTGAGAGATGCAAACTAAAGAAAAACACATATAGGAAGCAGAGGGCAGGCGTCAATATTAAGGTCGAAGGTCACTTCATCACATCTGACCTCTCCTCTACCACCTCATCATCAAGTGGCAGTAATTCACTAAAACTAAACCTGCATCTAATATCATTTGCCAACAAAACCTGCCTATATTGACTCAGTTTACTGTGCACAGAGCAAATGTGTGGGCTACTGGAGGAGGAGAGGGGACCCAGCTCTCTCTCAGTGGCTTGTATACTGGGCCAAACTGCCATCAGCAGCCATCAGTGGCTTTGTGCCCAGCAACTTGGGAGATCATAGTGAACTCTAGACTCTAAACTCTTGAAAAAAGCTCTAAATAAAATGTCACCCCAATTCACACGATGACATTATCCTTTTTTCACAATATCTCACTATTGATGTGAAATATTTGTACCGGTATGCACATTCTCACTGCCCAATAGATTTTTTTTAATTCTGAATCCTGTGTGGAAAGTGGCATAGGCACACTTTTTGTGTGTACGTATTGGCCCCTGAGCCGGATCCGAACCCAGGACATTGCAGTTACATGGTATGTGCCTCAGCCCGCCGAGTCACAAGGACACCCCTCATGAAAGCTTTCCCATTGAATTGCAGTGCAAAAACACCACAACAATGATAGCTTTCCACAAAAAGATGTCAACAAAATCAAGAACAAAGATGTTGCAGATTACCACTTTACATTGAGGTGTGGTGAGTACCATACCTCACCTTACCCTAAGTCTCTGTCTCTCTCAGCCCCTTAACAGGAAGTGTGGATTTACTTGCAAAGGCTATGGCAGCTGGCCGAAAGCTCACCTCTGTCACAACCAAATTAGTGTTGCCTTCATGTAAGGGTTGCAGCACTGAGGTCATGCCGGTGACTCAGCGATCAGGATAATGACCGGTGTCAGCAGATCCCAGTTCCCAGCATTACCACAGCATGAGCAGTGTTTACTTTACCAAAATAGTCTGGGAGGCTACTTTGATGAAGCCTGACTAAAGGCCATTTTTTTCATCTTAAAATCTGCCTTAACTCCCACTACACAAGCCATTTCTTTCCCTTCTTGTCCTTGCATTTGCTGATTATGGGTCCAGTGAGCTCCTCTTTCTAGTCTAGTCTTTCTTCCTGCAGACTGCCCCGGTATAATCCCGGTACTTTCATATCCACCCGCCAACACACACACATACACACAAACTCTTGCCTTATATCATAGTATCTGTTTGTGATGCTTTTGTTCTTCCTTGTTGTAGTTAGCATTTATAGCTTTTGTTTCTCTGTAAAATACCTTGAGGCCAACCTTTTTTGCTAAAAGAAGCACATTGTGAATAAATTTGCCTCAGCTTGATGAAGAAGTTGGCTTTGTTCAGACTGCAACACATGCTTTTTGACACAAGCAATCATGGGTCATGTTTGTTGGTATTGTGACTCAAAATGTTTAGCGATATTTACAGGCAACATTGGCATTGACCAACTTTACTGACATCACACTTAGAAAATCAATATCCAGTTTGCTGTGGTAGGAAATGTCCTCACAAGGATAGAAAGATGAGGAAAATTCACCTCACTTCTACAAGGGGGGTAGGTAGGATGAGGATTTAGGGTTAAGATTAGAATTAGGATCAGGTTTAGGTTATATGTGTGTATGTGTGTTGGCACAGATGCACATACACTCCAGGTTTAGTTTTTATAATTACTTATACACTCCTCAGTGTCCTCCACCCTCCACTGAGCTGACAGTTAACATTGACTCAGACCACCCTGAGTCACTTTTAACTTAAGTTAACATTGACTATTGACTATTGGTTATTAAGTTACTTTGGCAAACTTAACACCTGCTGTGTGATTTGATAAAAGTGCACAGGAGTTTAGAAGGAAGCTGAACCCAGAGAGTTCCATTTTTTTCAATTCTTTAATTAAGAATTTGTTCCTGGCTGTAGGACCACTGGTAATTGAGTAACAGCGGGAGGAAATGAGGGCCTGGAAGGCGGGGTTGATCCTTTGGGTATTATTCATTTCCATATAAATGGGCTGGTAAATGCTCGCCTGATGTATCGGTATACGTTATTGGCCGAAAGGCAAAGATGGGTAATGATATCATGCTCTTTCAGTCTGGAGAAGTGTTTTTTTCTTGTTTCTGAGCTGAACCAATCTTGTTGGAGAGTGCACTTTGAGAGGGGATGTAGTAGAGATGGTGCATTTTCAATAACAAGCTTGTGCAGAACACACAGTTACTCATCACCCCCCAAGCAAACATCTTTTCAATAGGAGAGAAAGAGAGAGAAAGAGTCAGAATGAGTATGAGGACCAAATGGTAGCGAGAGGCAGGAAATCAATTCTTGTGTGTATTATGCCATTTCCTCTAGAAAACCACCCACTGAAATGAGTGCCAATACTAGCAGAGGAAGAACACATTTTCTCATTTCCTCATCTCTATGCCTATTTGAAGGTATTTGCTGAACGAAATGAAACAGAACAGAAGAACAGAAGAAAATAGCTCATTTGAAGCAAAGCAGAATATTTGAAATAATCACACGGCTGAAATGAACAGTAGAGGGGCAGATTCTGGCATAACCATCACAGTTCAGTTATACCATAATTCATTTTACATGGTGAGAGATGATGGGGCTTTTTACTGGCTGACTCTAAATCCCCAGCTCACCCTCAGTTCACTGAGGATAACACATCTGACCAATGAACAGCTACACCCTGCATTGGAAAGTAAACTGCATACCACTCTAGTTGTCAAATAAAGAGTCATAATTACTTCCTGGTATTGATCCATCAGGGTTTATTGGCTTTAACAGCTCATGTACTGTATGTTTACAGTTTGATCTTGTCGTTTTTATCATTATCATCAGTGGAGAGCAAAGATCAAGCCAGAAAGGAAGCCATATTTTAAAACAATCACATCAGAGGAGCATTCAGGACCAATGTTTCCTTAGAGCTGATACTTGTCTGATCATTTATCACATTGACCAAATAATACTATCTTATCAGTCACCAGTCATTGTTTCACTTTGTCCCCGGAAATGTTATTGGTGGTTTGTAAAAGTTTTGTTGGCAAATCATATTAAATGCAGGGATGTTGGGAGAATTGATGCTCCTGCTAATAAAGGCCCTTTCATTGCCACTTGTACATCTCCATCTCAAATGTATGAATACAGTCTTATGACATAGCTTCCGATATAATGCCTGCAGATAATGTCATTTTCCCCCCTGCTGCTACCAAGCGTGGTTTTGGGATTAGGCAACAAAAGGCAGTCAGCATGTCAGCAAAGAGTGAAAAAGCAGGGATAGGCTGCCCTGAATCTGTGTCGTTCTCTCTCCTCCTTCCTTTCTCCACTCTAAGGAACATCCCCAGTTTGTTCCTCTAATCCTGTGGGGCGGTATTGTCTGCTGAGCATGGTGTGAAACAGGATAAGGCTGATCGACAGCATCAGTCCCACCGAGTGGGACAAGGGAGCAAGGGAGAGGGGGAGAGAGAGAGAAAGAGAGCTCTGTGTGTCAGGTCTGTACTCTATTGAACACATAGACACCAAACTGTGTAAAGAGGGCTTTCAGGTGACATAATGCACCCTCTGCCATATTGGAGGTCCTCAATTCCTGGGCAGCAGTGACTGTGAACCGCTGATTGCATTTCTAAACACAGCACTTTTGAGTTTCGCCACTGATACATCTGATTGATTTTGTATTTAGATAATGTCAACTCGTTATAATAGTATCTGGTTAGCTAACCACATGTGCCTACATTTAAGGTACAAATGCACAGAAATGTGCACAAACGACTTTTGACATACTTCATTTGACGCTGCTATAGTGCACTGTAGGCAAAGATTTGACTCGTCAATTCCATGGCGCTAGCATTTGCACTTCGCACCACGAACGTGATAGTGAAATAAATTCTATAACCTGGTATATAGATATATAGATTCTTACAGTCTGCTTATCTGCTCATAAAACTTTACAAACTAGTGGACTAGTGAAACAAACTTAAAACAAACTTAAATTGTTAAAGTTGCACTAGGCCAGATTTTCCTGTAAAACTACACCCCTCCTATCAGTCTAAAACACAAAGTGAGGCTGCAATAGAGAAGAGCGTCCCATCTCCCCGAATTGAGATGCCATAGATTCACCCTATTTGCCCAAATTAAATTCTGGTGTCAGGTACGGACACTGGTGGGAAGCCTTCTCCAGACACAGGAAGCATCTAGTTGTAAAAGTTGTCTAGTGCAGCTTTAATCAAGTAACTAATCAAATCTAATTAGCCAAAGTTAAATTGGTCTAACATTTAACATCCGAGATAGTTGACTTTAGTTTTCAAATAATTCCTATCAAGAGCTACAATGTGCTATGACAAGAACCAAGGTTCATGAAGGTTCAGATTAATAGCATTCATTCAGTTCCATGATCTTTGGCTGAAGGCAGAGTTTCCTGTCAGAGCAGCCAACGATTTTCACTGAAGCATATTCAAATGTTGGAAAAATAAACCCACACACTTGATGAAACAACAACAAGACATATAGAATAACCTTGCAGGGGTTCTTGCTATTGATGCTCTTTAACAGACCCCTATACATCATCCATCCTTACAACACACCTCCTCAATTCCAAGACCTTATTTGCCAGTCCAGTAAACATAAAAATGGAGCTCATCATTGCTAAGGCTGTTTACTTATTAGAGCAGGATTTTCTGAAATAAATAAAGTACGCCAAAGGTGCCACCATATTTTTGTAGTTGAACCAATATAACCTCATGTGAAGCCTCTCCACTTCTTCCTCTGACACCATTTGTTCCCCAGCATCCTCTCTTTCCTGCCTTACATCATGCATTATGCCATGGCTGATTTACTAGTAGAAAGATATGTGTAGTAAAAATGTATGGCTTTATCATTTCTGGCTGCAAGGAGCAAGTTATTTGTAGGGAGGTAACACAAAAATATTTCTTAGCCAAACAAAATGTGATAAAGTCAGCAGAGGGTAAATGCTTTTTTGAGTGACTTCAGGAATAGTTTAACTTGCATAAACCTGTTTCAATATTGGCAGTTCTTCATGAACCTGACCTGCTTTGTCCTTGCCACAGACAGATAAATACTTTTTAACCTTCATCTTTACACTCTCCAGGATGGTATCAAGGCAACCATATTAACAGCTAAGTAAGGCCGCCATACAGGAGCCATTCATCACTGTATATGGGGCCAACTTACCATTTAACCACAGACAGCCACATATCCCTGGCATGTAATCCCTTAAACAACCAAATACCCATTAGCCCCAGGATGTGGAATACCCTCCACCCCACCATCATTGTGACACATTCACTACCGTTGAGGCAGTGACCCAAAGTCAGGAACATGCATCTGTCTCATAAAGTTACAATCAATTTTATTGCTTTGGTGCAGATGCTGTTGGGTAAAATTTATCCTGTCATTTTATACCATCTTTAAAATCACAGAGCATACTGGTATATCATGTATACACCGATCAGCCATAACATTAAAACCACCTGCCTAATATTGTGTAGGTCCCCCTCGTGCCACCAAAACAGCTCTGACCCGTCGAGGCATGGACTCAACAAGACTTCTGAAGGTGTCCTATAAGTCCTGTAAGTTGTGAGGTGGGGCCTCCATGGATCAGACTTGTTTTTCCAGCACATCCCACAGATGCTCGATCGTATTGAGATCTGGGGAATTTGGAGGCCAAGTCAACACCTTGAGCTCTTTGTCATGTTCCTCAAACCATTCCTGAACAATTTTTGCTGAGTGGCAGGACACATTATCCTGCTGAAAGAGGCCACTGCCATCAAGGAATACTGTTGCCATGAAGGGGTGTACTTGCTCTGCAACAATGTTTAGGTAGGTGGTACGTGTCAAAGTAACCTCCACCTGAATGCCAGGACCCAAGGTTTCCCAGACATTGCCCAGAGCATCACACTGCCGCTGCCGGCTTGCCTTCTTTCCATAGTGCATCCTGGTGCCATCTCTTCCCCAGGTAAACAACGCACACGCATCATGTGGACGCGCCGTCCACATGATGTAAAAGAAAACGTGATTCATCAGACCAGGCCACCTTCTTCCATTGCTCCATGGTCCAGTTCTGATGCTCACATGCCCATTTTAGACGCTTTTGGCAGTGGACAGGGGTCAGCATGGACACTCCGACTGGTCTGCGGCTACGCAGCCCCATACGCAGCGAGCTGCGATGCACTGTATTCTGACACCTTTCTATCATAGCCAGCATTAACTTTTTCAGCAATTTTTGCTACAGTAGCTCTTCTGTGGGATCGGACCAGACGGGCTAGCCTTCGCTCCCTATGTGCATCGATGAG
>OOFE01017542.1:0-11825 GCA_900323365.1 Monocentris japonica
GGGGTCCGGGGCCTTGTTCTTGAGGCCGACTGCTGACGGGAAGAAGCTGTTTTTGTGGCGTGAGGTTTTGGTCCTGATGGACCGCAGCCTCCTGCCAGAGGGGAGTGTTTCGAAGAGTATGTATCCAGGGTGGGAGGGGTCGGCCGTAATCTTCCCTGCACGTCTCAGAGTCCTGGAGGCGTACAGGTCCTGGAGGGATGGCAGATTGCAGCCAATCACCTTCTCAGCAGTGCGAATGATACGCTGCAGTCCGCCCTTGTCCCTGGCAGTGGCAGCAGCGTACCAGATGGTGATGGAGGAGGTGAGGATTGACTCAATGATGCAGGTGTAGAAGTGCACTATCAACCTGTCTTTGGCAGGTTGAACTTACTCAGCTGCCACAGGAAGTACATCCTCTGCTGGGCTTTCTTGGTGAGGGAGCTGAAGTTCAGCTCCCACTTGAGGTCCTGGGTGATGATGCTACCCAGGAAGCGAAAGAATTCCGCAGCGTTGATTGGGGTGTCACACAGGAGGATGGGGGTGGGTGGGGCTGTGTCCTTCCTGAAGTCCACAACCATCTCCACTGTCTTTTGAGTGTTTTCCAGGTTGCTTTGTCTGCACCAGGTCACCAGATGGTTGATCTCCCACCTGTAGGCAGACTCATCACCATCAGAGACAAGTCCCATGAGGGTGGTGTCGTCTGCAAACTTCAGAAGTTTGACCAACTGATGACTGGAGGTGCAGCTGTTGGTGTACAGGGAGAAGGGTAGAGGGGAAAGAATGCAGCCTTGAGGGGAACCAGTGCTGATAGAACGGGAGTCAGAGACCTGTTTCCCCAGCCTCACGTGCTGCTTCCTGTCAGACAGGAAGTCTGTGATCCACCTGCAAATGACCATAATGTATATGCAGGGAATTGATAGGATTGTTGATCAATAACAATGGCAGGCCATTCACATTGTGAGCAACTTGGTTGATGGGCCATTATTCTGACTGAGACTCCAATTGCATCTACTAGTGGTCTTTACACTACTTTACTCTTAGTTTACAGTTAGTTTACAGTTTTCACTGCTTTTTCTATGAGCTTTCATAATATTACATTGTTTTGATGAGTTAACATAGCTAGCTAGCGAGCGCTAATTATGTAGCATTCATCTTAAATAAACTGAAAAACTGAATACATTTACATCCTATGGATGTAACCGTTCTCCAAGCATAGTTTTTGAGACGTTTATTCCTGTAGTAAACTGTGTAGAACTGGGAAGCTTTGAATGCTTCTCCATTTTGCACTTCTCCACCTAATGACGTTTTCAATTGCTCAATGATGGAGGATGGTGCTACAAGCTAGTGACCAGCTCACAACACATTTCACATATGAAGGCTAAAAAGCCTTGTTCCCAAGCTAGACAAAAAAATGACAAAGCACTATTCCAGTATTTTGCATGGTGATATATTACCTCTTCACTAGACCTTTCTGTTGCATCTCTGCTCTAATTAGCTCGCTTACTTTTCACTGTGAAAATGTGACTTTCTTATAAAAGTCATAGATTACTTAATGCCCCTTTAAGTTTCTGCAGAAAATATTATTAGTGAAAAGTTTTAACGGGTTCAGGCTGAGTCTTCTTGGTTTCAGGTCTGGCCAGGCTTTCATATTTGCTCCTGATCAAACTTTCAATCCAGACGTCATTCCCTCAGCTATATTTGCTGAGATGTCTATCACTGCAGGGCAACCTGAGAGAAGTTTATTTAACTGATGGAGCCGACGCATGCCAAGCCTCTGAGATGTATCTTTTTCTCAGCATCACGAGTGAGCACTTGACGATGAGTTGCTGTGTTAGTACTTTGGCGGAACACCAAAATTTATTTCCATAAAAATGTCTCCTTGAAAGAGAGATGGTTGAGGGCGGAAGAGCAGCAATATGTGCCCTTGGTGATGAGGTTCACATAGGTTACTCCTCACCCATATCCACACACACACACACCTAATCCCAGTAGGCAGTGTATGTCAGCCTGACTGGAGATTCAGATGAGATTTTATTTTACGCATAAGGAAATGCAATGCCTTCTCACAACAACAGTGCTACATATCTTACCAAAAGTTATGCACCCTTCATTTGTACTATAACTATACATGGCCAGCTGCACAACCTACCACTATCCGTGCACCAAAATCAATTCAAACTGCTTCAGTCAAGGTTAGGCAACTTTGGTTAAGGTTAGGGTAAGGTTTTGGTCATGGTTGAATAAGAAAGACTTTTACAATTTTTTGAATTTCATGCAAAATTACAGTGCGTTACTAATTGTAACTATAACTAAAAATGTATATGATATGATATGGGGCTGTGAAATTTTTTGCACATTTTTACCAATTTTAAAAATGCAGCAATCAGTTCAGGGTGAGAGAACTGTTGAGTATATTCCATCTTTTCTGTCAAGAATGGTTATCTATAGTATGAAACAGAAGATGGTTTGAAAATAGATTTATAAATGATCAAAACATTTTAATAAAGCAAAATACAATAAACACCCTTCATATCACTCATCTTATTTTGGACAGGAAGCAGTCCAGGTAAAATTAGAATGGTTAATAAAAACATAATCAGGACAACCCTCCAATGATAAAAAGCTGCTGAGTAAAACCCGGTCTATATGAGACAAAAAGAGCTACACATGATCAAGGCTGGTCTGAGAGCTGCTATAGAGGGAAGCAAGACAGAGTGACATCCTACACAGCTGCCGTGTTACAGTCCGTAAATGCTGATTTGTGGAACAGCCAATGGGAGGTGAGCCTCTGACAACAGCTCTTGTTATGGTGTGAAATGAATTACATTATGGCGTATGCAGTGCTCTGCGTTGGCTCATATGGATGGTCAATGCATACAGATGCGCACCCCTTTGGAGACCCATATACAGTAAATGCATAAAAAAATGCATTAGTATTCACATACACGTGCCTCTCAGCGTGGACACTCAAGCAGCTACACACCCAGAAGGACCCTCCATCCCTGTTGGTGCTGCAGTGCTTCCTCAGCAGCCCAGATAAAGACACTGCAGGCTACTGCAACCCTCCATAAATGAGCAAACTGTACCGGTGGTTTTTCAATCATGTGTCATCCATGACCAATCATGACCCACCGATCAGCTGATTTCACTAGCATTCATTAGCACCATATTTGACCAGAGGAGGAACTGATCAATAAAATCATCTAGTGTAGTGATTGGTTGGAATGAAGCTCCACAGACTATGATTGAAAACCATTGCCCCATACATCTGAATTTCTTCAGATGGCCCAACACACACAGTATTCATTTAGCAGACGCCTTTATCCAAAGGTAGATGACACTATGTGGGGATTGAACCCATGACCCTGAAACTGCTCTACTGCCTGAGCTGTCTGGCCCTGATTTTAAACATCATTTTCGACCCAGATCTAATGAATCTGTTTATCCAGCAATGAAAAAGGGTTACAGTGAGACCGAGTGCAGCCTTACATAACTGACACCAATCTGCGGTTGTGCTGTTCAAGCTCTCCCACGCTGTCTGGTGTCTCTCTCTAACCTTCGCAGAGTGCTGCACTGCGTTGGCTGTGCATAATTAAAAGGCTGCTGAATGTGCCGTGGCAGTTCACAGCTTGCAGACAAAAAGAAAGAAAAACATTCACGTCGCCGTCACTCCAGCCTTTTGCGTTTCATTGTCAAACTTCAGTTGAATTACAGGGTTGTGTATATGAGGTGAGTAAATCAACATAAGACACAGGGAAATGTATCACAGCACAATATGCAATTTAAAAAAGGTGTAAAATATGATTAACTTCCTGCACACCTGCACTTTTATTACTTTTAAAATTGCTTTTAGTACTCTCTTTTGCCATGTTTTATTTGCTCTTCATCTATTTATATTTTTTTCTTTTTTCCCCCAAAAATCCGACATGAACCGGAGACAACCCATGGATTCAGGAGTTCTTGTGTTGGACATGATGGCCCCCTGCTCACAGAAGTGAATTAATGGTTTGTTCAAATTGAAGTTGAATTGAATGAATAATTCAATAACTTGTTATACCCACCAGCACTGAGCGCCTTGGGATGCCTTTGTCAAGCTTTAGAGGACTGATTACTACACTTAGATCTCTAAAATGGCTTGTTTACCTGTCACACACCTTGACATGATTAGCTGAGACAGAAAAAGCCTTTCCATTTAATCCCCATTATTACAAAACACTGTCTATGTCGTTTTTTCTTTTCCTTACAGTGACGGTGTTTAAAGCTGCACTGCCAGAGATAACTGAATTACCCAGAAATCCTGTAAGGTCATGTCAGTACATGTCTTCTTCTGAGTGTGTAGTAGGGGTGCAGCCATTGTTGGAGCACTTGTTCGCCGCCATTTAGGAGATACTTTTGGATTTCACTCTTAAGTTTTGATTTGTCTGTGTGTAGGTTCAATTCCCAACTCATGCCAAGACGTTTTCTACTGACAAAGTTTTCATTTTTCTTATTCAACCATGACCAAAACCTTACCCTAACCTTAACCAAAGTTGTTACTGACCTTGTTAGCTAATTCTCCATGACATAACCTACACCTATTTAACAATAAATGCTTAAATAATTTATTTTCACATCAAAATCCCATTACTTAAACTTCCTAGAAAACTGAGTATGGCATACCAGGAGAAACACTGCCAAGATTACTTGAATATCAGTACAAAATATTCAACCCATATTGGATGAACCCTAGTAACCCTAGTAACCCTAGTACATCTCTTCTACTGTGAACAGTGTTCACCCTGTTTCCTTTTCCCAAGACTCCATGTTTGTGTCTCAGTGGCTGGAATTGGAACTCTGTGTCAGAATCTGGAATTTATGATGGCTCACACATTCATTACTTGGTGAAACATGCTTGGTGAAACATGTTTGCTATGGTCCAACTGTTACGTCCCAGCCCCAACACCCTGTTTCAACTAGAAATATGTTAGATTACAGAAGCAAGACACCATTGAAATGGTGTTTCCTTGTAACTTTAATTTGGAAAAATAATGTGAATCTCAATTAGGGGGTATGGGACGCTCTTCTCTGTTGCAGCCCCATTTTGTGATTTAGGCTTAAGAGATAAATGGATTTTTACATTCCCTGTGTTTTATCTTAAGCTTTTAATTGATAATCCTACCGTGCAAGCCAAACTTTATCGATGAGTCGTAATCAAGCTGGAAGTTTCACATTTCCCATCCGCAGACACAAAGTCACGCCGTGACTGAAGTCTTTTATTCATGGCTATTGTCACAGAAACGTCATAGCAGTATCTCTTAAAATGCTGGCGGTTGATACGAGCCTCAGAGCGCACATTGAAGCTTGCGAGTTGTGTCACAGTAAAAAAAAAAAAAAAAAATCAACATTTAAATGTGGCTGGCACCGCGATAAAGGAGCTCTTTAAGAACAACCTTGCCTTTGCATCTAATGTTACCCCGAGCAGGAGAGACATTTTGCCTGCCAGTTTACATCAGCCTGCATTTGACTAGGCTTCGTTCAGACTCAATCACAATCACTGATAAAGCAGCGGAGAAGACTGTTTAACATATCTCTAGTGTAGCAGTCATTCAGCGCTATGAGACGAGCATAACAACGCAGTGGATTTTATACAGAAGACTTGTTAAACACAAGCTCTACAAGACATCTAATTTATTTCAATGTACTAATACTCTATGGATATAGTCTGTAAAATTCTATTGGAATGTTAAGGCAAGCTGGAAATAGAGCTGTCTGTTCAATTAAGATCAAATAAGAATCAATTTTATGGCTTGATCCCCATGGAGAAATAAGGTTGTTGCAGAAGCAAAAGCAATAGGATTCAGCAGTGGAAAGACAAATACAAAAAAAACAAGCAATAAAAACAGTAACAAATATGGAAACTATAAAATATAATTATATTAGAATATAAACAATTGTAAGTCTGTAAGTTCTGTAGTTATGACTGTATTGGTTGGAAGTATGGATTACTAATGTATGGATTGTATTTATTGCTTCTTTAAATATGGATTACTAATATACTGTATATTGATATTCAAATATATTGATATAAATATAAAAAAAATATATTGAAATGCTACACATAGCATCTTTAAGTCTTGAAGTGTGTGAAAGTCAAATCTTTTTTTGGACACGGCCTCGGCTATTTCAACTTTCACAACTATCAATAACCTTTGTATGGTTACACCCTGACCAGCCCCATCACTTTTACTGAAAGCAAAAGGTAACAAGTGTGCAAAAGTATTTATGGAGAAATAGCTGTGTCCAGGTGTGTCACAAGTATTATCACAATTGCAATATTCAAACAATGGCATGGAGCAGCTTTCAACATGGAAAAGCTTGGGGAGTTTACCCAAGCAATGTCTCAGAGCACACGGGGGCCACATTACAGTAGCACATTCATATTCATCCTCGCATCCCTGCATTTCACACACCACCGATGATGTGATGGAGAGACAAAGGAAGAGAGTAATTGAGAAAGTGGAGTTTTAATTGGTATTCAAAACAAATAGCGTGAGGGAGTCTTTTTTTGGCGTAGTGTGTACAGTATGTGCAGATGCGTATGTGCGAACAGATATATGTTTTCATGTGCAGTGTTATGGGGGAGCTTTTTCTTTTCGCTGATCATCACTCCATTTCTGTTGACTCATGTTGGTAATGCTCAAGGGCTGCCATGAATATACACAATTATGACTCACTCTCAATATAAATCCTTGGTTCTCCCTGTCCTTTTGTACCTGCAAAATGAATTTTAGGGATTATGATTACTACAACTTTTTTCCCATTACTATGCATGCACGCATCAGCAAATGCGCAAGTGCACACACACACAACTCTGAGCAGTTGCTTGTCCTTCCCTTTCCTCCCTCCATTTTCATAGCCAAGTGGTAAAAACTTTGAAACTTTGGCTGAACTGTTTATTGGCCATCAACAGCCAGTTCTCTACAGCTTTTATTTGAAAGAGTACAGGAATAAACAACTCAAAAACAGTGCTTGGAGGATGGTTGCATCCATCACTGGGATTGATAGTAAACTGTAAGCTCTCTCTTTGGGTTTATTTTTATTTAATGCTACCTGATTAGCACTTGCTAGCTATGTTAACCCATCAAAACAATGTGACCTTGCGAAAGGTAATACCAAAGCAGTGATTAAAGCTACATAGATGCGTTACATAGATGCGTTACATAGATGCGATCGGAGCCTCTGGCCCCACCCACAATTGGTCAGAATAGAGCGACACACTAACCAAGTTGCTCGCAGTGTGAATGTACGGTAAGGCATTTAGCATGCTTGGCGACATCTTGGGTTTAAATCTATCCCAGGAACCTTGACACCCGCATCCTCCCTGCACACACATTTCTCTCTCCACTGTAGCCTATCCAATAAAGCAGAAATGCTGAAAATTATTTTTTTATCTTTTATCTACTATCAGTGGCAACCTCGCCAAAGAATAAAAGCTAAAAATGTGTCATGTCAGTGCCCTAGACATCATATTGTCTATTCACAAAGGAAAGATTGAAAGATAATTTCATTTGTGGTACTGTACATGCACAAAGCAGCTTGATGGCAGACCTAAGTTAATCACTGTTTTTATGTTTTTAATAGTTTCTCAGAAAGCTCTATTTGCTCTATGAGCAAAAATTTGTCCAAAAAGGAAGCCGGTCTTCATTCCCTCTCTCCCATCTGCCATCATCTCCCTCCTCTCTGCCATGCTTAATGGCTGCCTCTGTAAAAGAGCTGTTTATGCTAATGCTGTCATTTATCTGCACAGGGAAAAGGGCAAAGCATGAGGAAACAATAACCTGGCTGTCGTTGAGATCCTTCTCACACTCTTGCTGCGTTGAAAGGCTGAACATACCATAAAGGCCTTGCACAAAGAAGTGGTGGGACAGACCTCTCCTCAACACCTTATTATGACTGAAGAACCTATTAGGGGGATAAAGACACGAATGTGAGTCACGTATCAGAAGTGACGGGTAAGGTGAAGAGAAAACAGAGAGCTGCTGGCAATGCTGCTACTGTAAGGACTGGAAGGATAGAAGAAGAGAAGAGGGAGAAGAAGAAGAAAGGTTAAAGGTGGACACAGTAGAGGAGATGTACTAGGGTTCAACCGATAAGGGTTTTTTAAGCCCAATACTGATGCTAATATTTTTAGACTCAAGCTGACGCTTTTATTATAGGGTATTTGTATAAATATTGAAAGGCTGTGAAAGACATTTGCCTTTCCAGTCTGCCATTGGTGTCTGTCAACATGAGGAACAAAGAGGTGTCAATGAAAGTCAAGGAGGACATTATAAGGCTGGAAAATAAGAACAAAACAATCATATACATAGCCCAAACACTATGCTTAACAAATTCAACAGTGTGGAACATCATTAAGAAGAAAGATAGCACTGGTGAGCTCAGCAATCGCAAATGAACTTGCAGGCCAAGGAAGACCTCTGCAGTTGATGACCTAAGAATTCTGTCTGGCCCGGACAGCTCAGTCGGTCGAGCATGAGAGTCTCAGGGTCCTGGGTTCGATTCCCATGTAGTGTAAACTGTAACTTGTAAGTCGCTTTGGATAAAAGCGTCTGCTAAATGACTGTAATGAAGAAAAGTGTACAAAAAAAAATTTGTACACTTGAAAAATTCAAGTAGACAGAGGAAGGAACACTTTCTCGGAGGTGTGGATGTGTCAGTGACTACCAACCGCAACAGACTTCACCAGCAGAACTACAAAGGTTACTTTGCAAAGTGCAATGTAAAACAGTTTGCTAAGAAGCACCTAAAACAGCCTGCAGAGTTCTGGAAATTGAAATTGTGTGGACGGATGAGACCAAGATTAAACTTACCATCACCAGAGTGATGGCAAGAATAAAATGTGGAGAAAGAAAAGGAACTAGCCAAGATCCACAGCATGCCACCTCATCTGTGAAACATGGTGGAGGAAGTGTTATGACTTGGGCATGTATGGCTGCTACTGGAACTGGTTCACTTATCTTCATTGATGATGTAACTGCTGATGGCAGTAGCAGAATGAATTCTGAACCGAAACATCTTGTCTGCTCAAGTATGAGTTTTTACCTCTAAACTCAGCGCTTCATTTTACAGTAAGACAATGATCTGAAACATTTCTCAGGGCCAATTAGTGGCATGTTCTTGTCTGGCCAAGTCAGTCTCCAAATTTAAATCCCATTGAACATGCAGTTCATTTACTGAAGACTTAAGGCAAAAAGACCTCAAAAGAAACAATTGAAGATGACCGCAGTGCCAGTCCGGCAGAGCATGACCAGAGAACATACCCAGCGTCTGGTGGATTAAATTTGATGCAGACTTCAGGCTATTGCATGCAAAAGATATGCCACCAAATACTAAACATTAGTGCTTTATTGTACATGATATCAATTTGTCCCAATAGTGTTCCTTAAAATAGGGGGACTATGTATAAAAACTTTTGTTATTTCTAAATAGTAAACAAAAATATTCATACAAATACCATCTAGTAAAAGCTGACAATCTGTAGTTTAACCTCATATTATTTGTTCTTCTTTGACTGGCTGATATTTAATAATAGGCAACAACCTCATATATCAGCAAACCGATATACAGTATTGGTCTAACCCTAGCTATTACATGAGTGTATGTGTGTGTGCCCCAACATGTGTGCATGTAGGTGTGGGTGTATTGTTTATTAGATTATCACGAATCCAATCCATTGAACACATGCTAGGGATTTATTTATATTCCTGCTTTCTATTCGAGGAACAAAACCTATTAGAATGTATCGGGCAAGTCACCACTGTGGCTCAGTGCCAATGGAAGTTATTCATCTGTATGTTGCAGGCTCATTATATGCATTAAAACACTTTAAATGGCGTGTGTGTATGTGTGTGCTTGTCTTTCTCACTTCCTACGAAAGTATTGACAACACCAAACCCATTTTCCGGAGTCCTTTGTGTATGAGACAGCCTCTCAGAGCTGCAGTCGTGATTACAAATGCGATTAGGGATGCTGAAAGATGACATTTGCAAATTAAAAAGCCAACAAGGCAGCTCTATTACAATGCCAGTGTAAACACGAATTATCACATTACTGCTTCCTAGCTGTGCTTTATCAGTGCAGTCTCCTCTGTAATTTCACTTCTAAGTGCTCTTGAAGTGCTCATATGAACAACACACTGTGCCCAGTTGGACTCCAGATACATGTCAAAATTTGCTGTCTTCAAAATAGCCCTGTCTCAAATCATACAATCGGTGAACTGAAACGTCAATTTCAGTCCCCCATTTCCTCCAGTAATGTCACACCACCTCCAACCAGCAGTTGTGGTTTTGCACACTTGAAAACCTCAAGTAGACAGTGTATGCGCAGTCAGTCAATGCTGTGAGATGTCTCACAATGAAACCTTTCTGCCTTTACAGCTGATTATTTGATTTTCAACACCTGCATGCAGTGTTGAAACTGCTACAGTTTATTTGGCTTGTGCCCTGACTCAAACACTCCATTGCTTATAAAATTCTGCTGAAAGAAAGGCTTGAAAAAAGGTTCAGGGCTCAGATTGAAGTGTTCAGTAATAGGTAAGGCAAACTGTAATAGGATGCACAGTTTATAATTGAGCAACACAGCACACAGCCAATGTTGAATTAATAAACTCCTCACTGTACTAAAGGAATTGGGCAAATACCTGTACCAGCAAACATCAAGCAACATCCACAACTCAATAGAAATACGAAATTCACCCGTTCCCCAAGAAAAATGTAACCACCACAACATATATACAATTGTGAAAAAAAGATGACCTCCATTCCTGCATAAATGGCTCCTAAAATATGATCTGATCTTAATTCAAGTGATAACAATAGATAAACATAATGTGATTTAACAAATGAAACACTTTTTTTTTAAAAAAAGTACTTTTACATGTTTGTATTGAACTTATTGTTCAAACATTAACAGCCTATGTTGGAAAAATTACATGAACCTCGAGGACTGGTTCTCAATCCTGGTCCTCGGCTACCACCACCCTGCTGGATTTCATTCTCGCCATCTAATCAGGGACTGGTTTACACCTGATGAATGTAATGAACTACCTGGTAGGATAGAAAACCAGCAGGGCGGTGGTACTTCTGGACCAGGATTGAGATCCAGGATTATGACTTCTATTAAAGGGGGTAATTGAAGTCAGGTGATCCAATCAATAAGATGACATTCAGGTGGGGGTTAGAGGTGTCCTGTCATATAAAAATCCCACAAAGTTTGGTTCCCAACAGAGTCTGGTCTCCCAAAAAAACAGATCTGTTCAAGTGGACTCTGCCCCCTTCAAAAGAAATTTCAGAGGACCTCCAGAGAAGAGTTGTTGAGGCTCATAAGGCTGCAAAAGACTACAAAAGCATTTCCAAAGACTTGGGCCTCCATCAGCCTACAGACAGATTGTACAGTATATAAATGGAGAAAATTCAGTGCCATTGCTACTTTCCCTAGGAGTGGGCGTCCAGCAAAGATCACAGCTAGAGCACGCCACACAATGGTCACCTCATCCCAACCATGAAGCAAAACGGTAGGAGCATCATGGTTTGGGGCTGCTTTGCTGCCTCAGGGCCTGGATGGCTCACAATCATTGAAGGAACAATGAACAGTTCTGTAAGGAGGACTGGTCCAGAATACCTCCTAGCTGTTGTGCAGGTATGATCCGCAACTACAGGCAATGTTTGTTTGAGATTATTGCTGCTAAAGGAGGTTCCACCAGGTAATAAACCTCATGGCTCACATACTTTTTCCAATATAAGCTGTTTGAACAATGTTCAATAAAGACACTTTAAAAGTACAAATTATATTAATAGTATTATGTTAAA
>OOFE01017548.1:6698-25138 GCA_900323365.1 Monocentris japonica
AGAAATTCTGTTATTTGTTTTTTGTTTTTGTAGATAGATACATTGAAATAACTAGAATAATTTTAATTCTAACTGCTCAATCACACAATCAAATTTTGGCAGCATCGTCATTAAACACTGTTGGTCACATACCTGCATGGCTATAGCAAAAATTAAAAATGTGAGCATCAATGACAGGTTTTTACTTTACAAGCTGCAGACATAGCATCAGCAGATATTAACCACACCAGACATCCTTTGATAATAATAATAACAAAACCCCATTGACCCCACACAGAGAAGTGGATTACCGGGGAGTCGGTACTGGATGCACTAAAAAGTAGGTTTGATGGTAAATAAGTGCACAGAGGGTTTGACAGGCTTCCTTCCAAACAACTTGCCCAATGCAATGCAAACATCTGCAGCAAAATGACCCCACAAAAAAAAGCTTTTCCACAATGCCAAGGTATCCCTTTAAGATAAAAGTAAAAGTGTGTGTTTCTATTTTCTATTGGTGTCCTTCCCAACCACTGATGGATGTGGTTTTACCTTACCCTACCTCCAGCTTTTATGCACTTAGAGACGTCTGCATCTTTAACTCTCTCTGCCGGAAACTTCTTAGAAGGCTTAATAACACCTAGCAATATCATTGTCTATATTGCTGCTATGGCAAGCCTCCAAAACAAAGAGAAGCTAGTCGGTCCTTTCCAGTACTTGCTTGGCTACCCTTGACTCTCGCTGCTGTTAAATCATGGAGCAAGCTCAATCTCAAGAAGGACCGCAATGAAAAATGCAGATGACATCGCAGGGTGGATACTAAATGATTAAAAAGGAAATGCACATTGGAATGGCCGATATGTTTTTGACATTGGGATGTTAACAGTATTTTTTCATTTGATCATCATTAGTTTTCAATTAAATGCACATCAGTGTGCCATTTGCCAAAGTCTACAAATGTAAGGTTTATCCAGGGCCGTGAGAGGAAGCGGGACACACACACACACCTCTCTCCCCTCATGTCCTCTTCTGTCCCATGGTAACGACTGAACACAGATTTGTTGTGTTAATCAGTTGAAAACCCGGGCTACAATTAAAACCCCTGAATAACTGTAGGGTAAACACTTGTTCCTCCTCCAGTGGCCCATGAGAATCTTAGGTTATGCATCTCTATTTACAAATGTGTCACCTGCAAGCAAGAATTAATGCCGTGTGCGCTTGTTCGCAGAGTTTGCAATGGCGCGCGGCAGCAAGTGTGTGTGTTTGATTTGTGTTGTGGGCCAGTTAAGTTCTGGAGAATCAGCCCATCAAATGGAATTGATGACCAAAAATGAATCTGCGGGTTGGATAAGAGTTTAGGGGTGCCTGATCCGGCCCACAAGCCTTGTGTTCATCTGGTAGTCTAAAAGCAGGAGCCCTGCAATACAATAGCTCAAGAAAGGAGTTGTGAGATTTCAGGTTTTTTTATGTCCTTATTCCAAAAGTTTGTCATCTCCACAGTTCTATCCATTGCAATAGTGTCTGTTGTTAGTTCTGCCACCAATCATAGTCAAGCCTCCCTAGAGAAGTGCCGAGCTCCTGGCAAGTTTCATGAAAATACTGGGACTGGGACCTCTCTGTTATCTCTTGGATTTCTGCTGATTTAAGCTGTTCTGAACCCATTTCACCACAAGTGCTAGAGGAGATTGTATCATCTATGAAGTCTGCTACCTGTCCTCTCGATGTTGCTCCACAAAATTGCTCTAAAAAGGTCATTGATACACACTTCAGTTGTCATCGGCTCACTGGCCGCTTGTATTTTACCCTGGCTCAAAATCCACCTTCAAAACAGAAGGATGTAGAACGTTTAGTGACATCACTCAGAAGACATTAAATGGTCATGAACAATTTGTTATATCTTAGAAATTTATTTTTTAAAATTGTTTTAATCCTTTAAATCCAACCAATGACTAAGGTGACTCATATGGCTTTTAAAAGACAAGAAACAATCAGATTTTAGAGCATGTAATAACAAAGACCGCCCTTCTTCAATAATCATAAAATAACACATGGCGTTTATTGGATGCTGTTATCAGAATCACCTTGCAATACCGTTAATGCATATATTTTTAGCATGGTTAGTACTGGAGGGAATGAAATCCCTGAACCTGGCAGTTTTGTTCTACCCACTGAGCCACACGGGACTGCAGGAAAGTAATAGTGACCACTGACTGTTCTTGGTTTGTAAATGTCACATTTTAATTTTAGTTTTTAGTTCTAAGTGCAGTGTGTAGCACCTCAGATCACAACACTTTGATTAACCACCTCAAAAACAGGATGCCATTTATAAATCACTTAAATGTTTCAGCCCTTGCCTTTTTAGCAGAACCTGTTTATCATCCTCTGCAAATCTCACTTTCAGGGTCTCATTAGGCTCCCTCTTTGCCACATTTTTGATACACTTTTTCTGCACTATTCTGATTAGCACTTCCATCATGCATCACAAGAACCTTATTGGGACTTGTTGTACTCAATACTTATGAATGCTTCATATTTTACAACAAAAACAAATCCATCATCGTCTTATTTATCCTTCCCAGCTCCTTAATTGCAACTCACAACTTTTTAGATCATCTGAAATGAAAGTTTTGATGGTGGTTGTTCAGTTCTGTTTTTTCAAGCTGAATAATATTTCTAAAATGTTATGGTTGCCATCCTTATTTGAGAATGTGAGGAAAAAAATGCTTTTATCTCCTCACATTTAGACAACTGGAGCTCTTTTCATACCTGCAGCAGCAGCCAAATGTTCCTCCAGTATCTGCAGCTTGCAGAATATGCAGCAGCAAAGATTTTAAATTTGTTGTAGAAGATGACAACAATTGCCCCAGGTTTAAATTTGAAGATTTTATTGATGACTAAGTTCTAAGTTCATTTGCCACATCTCAGACCTTGTAAATTAAAGGTGATCGGGCCTTTGCCATCGGGGCCCTTAGGCTTTGGAGCAGCTATCTAGAAGCGCTAGCAAAGTCATTATTTTTTAAATCACTACTTAAAGGGGCAATAAGTCAAGTTTTTACCGCCCTGTAGCGCAAAATGACCATAATATGTCTGTAAAGGGTTCATAGAGTTGTTGATCAATACCAATGAGTCAATGATTACTTCTGCAGGGGCTGAAACTTCTGGCTTTCAAAATTCACTCCAGCCCATACACTGTTGTCGGTTTAGCACCACCAACAGAGAAACATTGAGAAGGCACATTCTTTCCGATATCAAGATACAACGCGATTTTATCATTTGCGTCAATCACAGGCCTCTGTAACTCAAGGGGACACAGGCTGTGTCAGAGAATTGTTGTGCAATGTGACAGTGTTTGAGAGGTCATAGATTACTTAATAGCCCATTTAATACAAAATTGCAATGGTTTACTATGGAGCTGCTTCCATTCATTAATGCCACTTGAATGTTCCTTGTTTTAAGTGTTGCTTGATATTTTCCGTGCCCTCTATGTTTGTGAAGCGATTTGGAAAACGGTGCTGTCTTAAAATGTGCTATGTTAAACAAGATGCTATTTTTTAGCACACATAGCTTGCCACAATAGATTCCGTTGAAGCTTTCAGCCCCGGTATGATAGCACACTATGATTGACCCGTGGGGTGGGTGGAGCATGAAGAGATAAACGACCGCATTTTCTTTTCAGTCATCCTGTCAATGATGAGTAGCAGAAAGAGCCTTCCGCTGAAGACGTGCACAAATGTGTGTACAAATGATAATGTTTCCTTTGTGAAATGGAATGATTTGCCACATCATACAGCAATCATCTAGCGTTTTGATATAGACCCCCGCAACATATTTGGTTCGTCTGTATGCCTCCACAAATACCTGCCAATCAAAACAACTTGGAGGGAAAACACAGGTGGGGAGGAATCTGAAACAGCTGGTCCCTTATTCAACAGCACACAGAGATATTTACAGCATGTTTGTTTGTGGATGATGATGTGTTCTGATGAAAAAAACAATAAAAACAGTGTCCTTTTTCAGCACCTCGAAACAGACGTTTGAAATGCAGATGACAGTGGTGCATTTTTGCAAATTGTGGTCTGTTGGGAGTACTGGGCAAGCTCCAACCATACAAGGAACTAGAGTAACACTGCTACATTATGTGTTGAGATAATTATTATTTTATGTTTTTCTTTGCATAGAACAAAAAATAATCAATATTCTTTTTTTATTTATTTTATGGTCTTAAAAGGTAGTCGATCCATATCTGTCAACCAGATTTGTGTCCTGTGTGTTCCTCCGTGTTCTATACTTAGATTTTCCGTTGGACCTCATCGTCTTGTCAGCCTCAGTATAGGTGACACGCTATTGCACGGCAGAATCGGTGATATTTGCCACGCTGGAACTTGAGGTTTAACTTCCCCAGACGTTTCGCAGTAATTGTGTCACAAGGGTTGGCTAACATCTCAAGGTTAATATCTCGAGCTCCTCATCCAGATGCAATGGCTGATCAATAATCCACAGAAATGACAGTATACATGAACATCCTATCAATTATTCAGCAGCATTCTGTATCTATTTACCACTGGTATTTACATGTCCGATCTACATGGGTAAAAAAAAAGTTATATCTGGGGATTGCATTGCAGATTAAAGAGAATATTGTATATGTATGAAATAGCTGCAATCCTGGCTACCCCTTCTAATGCTTATACAACGGTTAGTTCCCACTGAGCGATATGAATAGCTGCTCATCACTCGGGCTGTTAATTGTGAAGGCATCACAGGTGCCACGTAACTTCAGCTCTATTATTCAGCTTTATTCACAATGATATCCTAGGTTTTTATGTTAAAAAAATAAAATAAATGAATGTTAGCAATACTCCACACAGTTGAAATGTCTCCAGAATGTCATTGTCAATGTTAGCTAACTAGTGAACCTTTCAAAATATAACTTGATTTTCAGATGTATTGTGATGAGTGGCTTGAAGTTACCCAGCATGCAGTAGGGTCAAAAGAGAGGGCAAGAAAGGACGGCAACATAAGATCGATTTTGATCTAAGGTATCAGGAGTTATGCAGAATACTTCAAAACATGTAGTATTAGCAGTTGCTTCAGGCTCAGAGCTGGATTGAACATGTATGTAAACACATCCACTCCAGATCATGTGGCCTTGGTGCACTATGAACGACGTGGAGCTTGAGGGCACTAATAACATATTCCTCTGGCTGGTAAAGAAGAAGAATGAATGAATGAACAGAATATAATCCACCATGCACACGCCTGCAATCTGCATCACCCCAGAGGCCTCCTTAACAAGGTTCGGTTCTACCTCCAGCATTGTGTTGGGCATAAGCAAAAAGAGGGCAGCGGAGATCTCAAAGCATCGTCGCTCACCATCAGGAATGACTCAAACAGGAGGATTCTTCATTGAGAAATGAAGAATCACAAATAACCAGGGTTTCCTGCTTGTAAAGCCTGATGATGATGTAAAGCCTCTTATGTTCCAAGGTGGAAAAATATCTACAGCAAGTAGTCAGTACTGTAAATGCCTCAATATTTCATCAACACCCAAAGAATGTCCCCCACCAATCCATCATGAGTGAATCCTATTAACCCCCTGGATCTTCAAAATGGCTGCTCCAAGTATGATCTACAGTACACAAAACCACTTCCTTAAGGTGCACCAGCAATTCTTGGATACTGACACGAGGGAAATCATGGTTTTCAGTAAAGCAATGGCAGTAAGCCCAACAAGAATAATGATAACGGATGGTGTTTGCTGTGTGATTTTATTCTTGTGTCTCACAGCCCAAGCGCCTGCCAATCACCTCCAGTGAAGCATGCAGTCCAACTCCCATATTCTGGACTCATGCGTCAACATGTGTGCATGCAGTGATGGAAGTCAACAAAATAAATGCAATCCAGCAGCAATGTCAGATTGTAAAACTATTTTCACTTTCTCCATTGTTATCTTAACAGTAGGCCCCGGCAAACCATTTTGCTCTGGATAATATCTAAAATTGTTTCATAAAGGGGTCCCTGGCCTAATGTGTATGCAATTGTGGACACCTGATATTAAAAAGCCTTCGACAAAATCATTATGTTAGTGACAGCAGCACACTCTATCGCCTAAATGACATACAGTGTCACTTGCATGAGTCCTTGTTTTTTGAGTTACATAGTTGTTTGCTGTTGTAAGTGCAGAGGCTGTAATGTTGCAGCTATCGATGCATCATGCACGTACGTCCAGTCCAGATGAACGTACATGCTTTCCACCCAAAGAACTCAAATATAATAAATTATACTTTTGCTAGCATGAAGATAAGTTTATTCAGTGAAGATATTCTCTCAGAATGTTTTCAATTCAAAACTATTCATGTCGGGGCAAAAGTTGCGCACTGACCTTAGAAATAGTTAAGTACAGCTTGCCTGTGACCTGTTATGTCATGTATCCCTGCAAAACTGTGTTTATATATATGTGTTATCTAGATATATGTCATAAGTTTTGGCATAAATTGAATTTACTTTGCTTCTAAGATGGAGCAGAACTCCCTGTTGTTCAGACTTATCAACTTTGTTATTTGGTTTGGACAATTTCACATCATTTCACACATATTGGTGCTGGTACGCCTGAGCACTGGGAGCTGCAGGTCTCAGTTGACATCTCACTAACATGCGTGACAGAGTCAGAATAACTACCACAGTCTGAAATAGAAGCGGCGCCGCACTCGCAATTGTCATTTTGGCTGGATCGGAGATAGCCAGATTCATCTCTGATACAGCTGTCCATCATCCATACAATCAGTTTTCCTTATCTTTCATCAATCTGAATTACTACGGACAGCGTCTGATAACTAGCAGCAAATCCCGGGCCCCGGGGCACAGAGACTCCCAGGCTCCGGCTTGCACAAGAGTTTTCATTTCCACAATCCCCAGAGCAAAAGTGACGGCAGGCATGATAAGTTCTGCAGGTCAAGATCCATCAACTAGGACATCCATTATCCATCACGGGAAAGTTTGTGCTGTTATGCGGTTGTTTATCTAGCTGCATCATCAACTATATACCCAGTCCAGCATGCAGGTATTGATCTCATCATACAGTGGAATGGAACATAATCACCTACGGACAGATATACCTCAGTGCCTCAACTAAACAGTGGTAATTGCACTTTCAAAAGGTGATAATAGTCAAGTCAAGTCAAGTCAAGTTTATTTGTATAGCAACTTTCATATACGGAGGCGATTCAAAGAATGGAGCAGGAGGCAATGAAGAAAGGCAGGGCTCTATCACCGTATACCAACGGGTATGAGTGTTGACTTTTAAATTAACATGAGAGGCAGACCTTGTGAGGGATTTGCAGGTTATTTTGCACTGGTGAGATGTGCCGACATCTTTGGCAGCCTCCCCCTCAGCTGGATGGGAACTTGTCTGATTCTGATTCATCTGATTCCTTGTGCTATTTCAAGTCCACCTTTCCACTAGATGCCGGCTTGCGGAAAGATTCGGCGCCAGCTGCTGCCAAGCATCGTCTTATGACACTTCAGTAATTTTCTCTGCTCTTTGTATGAAGCCACAAACAACAGAGAATAATTTGCCATGCCCCCTCATCTGTCATGTCACTCGTCCTTAGAGGATGAATTAGGAAAACATGGGAAAGCTGTCAGCGGCAGCACTCAGCGTGATTTTCAGGCGATAACGGTGCATTTTCTACTTCAAAGCTGAAAGCAGTAATAGAATATGAAGTTCATCTGAGTGTAAAAATCCAATCGAGCATTTTCTTCCATTTCCAAAGGAGCTACTCCAAGGTATGTAACGAGAAGTCTTTGTTCTCTAATTTCTATCTTTGCACAAGAGTTATTAATCTGACTGTATTACTCAATAGAAATAATGTAAATGATCAAGATGAGTGTTACTCCCCTGTAAAAAGAATGGAAGATAGATTTGTAACTTTCTTCTGTCTACAAGGGCGTGACATTTTCTTTTCTTTTATCAAGCAGCTACAGTTTGTGTTTTGGTTTCAGAGGAAATAACAAGATATATTAGATGTCTGCACACACACACACCAGGAGATGGGAAACAGCTAACCACAACTAATATATTTTTATCAAGCAGAGGCAACGAATGCCAGAAGTCCGCGGTATCTGGACAGGCTATGGAGCCTAGACTTCCTGACGCCTCACAACATGACCTCCCTTGTAGCAACAAATCAATCTGTGAACGACACACTAATTGCCAGGAAACTCGCAGCATGACCCATTAGGTTCCCCATTCAACCCCCCCACACACACACGCACACACATACAGTGACATGACAAGCTAGTGAATGATATGGAACAGCTTGCCTTTTCAAAAATGTTTTTTTACTAGTATCCTAATTGGTGGTGCAACTGCTATTGGACAGAGGCGCAGCCTTACTCATCAGCGGCAAAATATCCCACCCTAATTGAAGACGTCAGACGGACTTGAATTTCCAGATGAGACGATGACGTTTTCCAAAATCTCACGCCTGAAGTTGTCGCAAGTCGTTGCAGCGTCGTGCACGGTCATGGTTAAAGGCAGTATATGTTACGTGCTTTCAGCGGACGCGTCGCGTTCACACTCCAAATGATCCGCGTTGACTACAAATAAATAAATGTGGATACAGTAACGGGGGACTAAATGGTTTGATTTCATTAAAATGATCACTTTGACAAAAAAAATCTCAACTAATTTCAGGCAAGCTAACACTCTTATCCATGCGATTTCTTGCTTGGTTGAGATTTTAGATGGCAGTATCCTCTCAAGGGATTGATCTGCCATGAGCCTCAAGTTTATGCCTGCTCCTTGTAAAGATGTTTTCCCAGCTTTGGACAATAATCTCATAGGACGCCAACTCAGTGGTTCCAGTGTTATGTGGAGAAAGGCAATTACTGAGTCAAGCCAGAGACTTGACAATGCTCAATTTGACAGTGTGAAACAAATAAGCGAGAGACGGATACATATCCCCACATTCAACACCCTCGCTGTCAAAGCGCCCTTCTCATTTTCTGTACGTTTATCTTTCTTCCTTTACACACACACAGACACTTATACTGTAAACACCAAAATACAAGTCACCCCCCCCACACACACACACACACACACACACACACACAGAGGCAGTATCCAAACGCTCACTGAGTAGCTATCAAACACTTCCACGATCAAGGACAGTGCTGTGCAAACCAGGCCTTCCAGCTGTGGATTGGCAAGTGTGAATCCACTCTCCGAGCAAAACAACAGTACACTGATAGCAATCGATAATGGCTTTCCCTCTTTCCTTTACCCAGACTGCTTGCATTTTATTATAGCAGCTACTCTGGCTCACGCTGACAAGAAAGCCTCACAGATGCTCTAACCCAAAACCTTGAAAAAACCTTGTTTGCACTTTACATCATTTGAAATCGCCCTCGGGGTTGTCGTGGAATTACCATGTAGACCATAATGCAAGGCGGCTTAAAGAGAGAAGATGCGAATCCAAATCGCACATTGTGTCGTGGCTTTCTGAAGATATCTTCTCTAGTTACCAAGGTGAGGCTGCACCTCCGTACAGGCACTGCTCAATTAAAGATGCTGTTGCATAGCTGATCCAGCAACTATTTGGGCCCTGCGGATAAGGCAGTAGGGTACAGGGTTTCCAAAAAAGCCTAGACTCCTAGAATCTTGTTGCAGGTTTGGAGTGGGAGTCATGTCATTAACGTTGCACTAGGCAGGATTTGTATGTAAAAATACAACTGCATTATCAGCCTAAATCACAAATTGGTGCTGCAGCCAAAAAGTGCACCCAGTCCCCACTTTATTGAGATCTCATAGATTCAGCCTATTTTCCCCAAATTAAATTCTGGTTATGGTCACTGGCAGGAAACCTTCTCAGCACACAGGAAGTAACAAATTAAAACTTATTTTTGCTTTTTGGGCAATGAAGTCCTTCAAACTTAAAAAAAATCCCACCAAAAAGTTTACTCTGAGAGAATCCAAAACCAGCCCCTAGTGCAGCAGCAAATTACTGATGCCTGTTGAGCCGGACATGCTTTGTCAAATACAAAGAAAGTTGGCGGTGGTCATGTGGAGCCTATTCTGTACTGTGACTGATTTCCTGATGATTCCAGACTTTTCAGACACCCTGTAGCGGCTCAGTTGAAGCCAGAAGATATAGTATTGTATACACATTGGACTCTTACTGCATGTCCAACTTCTGACCAGTCGTGTGCTCTTCACTAGCACTAAGGGACAACATTTGAAATTGCAGTATGATGCTCTCAGTGTCCTGCTTTATTCATAATCTGATGTCATAAAATGTAGAATTTTCATTTTCACAAAAAAACTGACATTAACTATACATTAACACAAATCTTTTGATATAGGCCCCCACTATTTATGGTGCTAACTTAAGCCTAGGATAGACGTGGTTGATCAATTGGGCTTTAAGTCGACTTTAGAATGCCATTAGTCAATTTAAGTTGTTTTTTTTCTCCAAATATACACTCTAAATTTCCAGTAAATGACACACTCATCAAAACTAGAAGCTACAAACTGATGAGCTTAATTCTGCATGCAACTGAGAATTATAAAACACACAGCATAGCCAAACAGTAAATTACTGTTGATTTGGCCAAAGGCATTTACAAGTAACAAAACCATTCACTTTTTATTAGCTTTTTCAGCCATTAATAAAATAGTATGATCACCATGCTCTGTATCGTCTGTTCAGGGGGTATTTAGAATCATGAAAAAAAATGTATAGACTACAAGCAGGTTAATGCTGATCTAAACTGGGTTTTGGGCGAGCCAGCGAGTTGCTGTGCAACTGAAAAGTTTACCTTTTACACCGCCATGCGATGCAATATCAGTATCAACTACAGCATAAATAATGTAGACCAGTATTAGTGTCTATATCATCTGCAGTACAATACCATGCATCACAAAGCTCTCTATAATATCACCAGTGCTGTAGTATATAACTCGACCTACAACAACTCGCTAGACTGAAGAGTGGCGCCAGCGTTGTGTTCCAATCAATATCTGAACATCTCGTCATCTCAGTTTACCAGCCTTCATATACAGCTAGCGCCGGGACTAATTCTGCACCCGATATATGACGGTTTGGGTTGTTGATCTTTCAGACAGCAGTGCCTTATACTCGGTGCTGCTTTTGAATTAACAAGTCCAGTCTTGTTCTTGTTCCACCGTTCTTGTTTTCATATAGCAAGGACGTTTGCCGTGTTTGAGCCTGACAACTGCAAGCTCCAGGGCCATTAACCAAGGCTAAAGTGTTCAATGCTGCTGTTAGGAAGAAGATGTGAAAAGGAATGCACAGTAGAGAATGTACTCTTGATGTGTTTTGCATGAGCGTCATCTCTATTTGCGATGCTCCCCGACACCACAGAGAAAGCTCTCTCTCTCTCTCTGAGTTTGGCTGTTGAACTGGCAGATTCTCTGCACACTGGCTTTCCTTTCGAGCAGAATTTCCTCCAAAGCAAAAACGACTTTGTAATTGTCAGCAGTGTGCAGCCAAAAATATAATCAACCTTTTGAATACACGCTGGCACGAACGAGCACTTGCAACACACAATGCTTTCTTTCCCATAGGCTGCACGTAGTAGGCACACACACAAACACACACACACACATGCAGACATGCCCCGCACATAAAATTCCACTACGGCCATAAACAGACACAAACTCATCGCTCTCCCCTTCGCTCTCACTCTCGCATTTAGGTGGATTTCAGACAGGACGAGTTGGCATAGCAGCATTCGTTTTCCCTTCCCTTAATTACAAGTCAGGCCATGATAGGGGCTGGAACAACTATTTGCTATGGCCCCATGGGCAATCTGGGAGGCTACAAATTGAAGATGATTCCTACACGCGGCCTAGATTCCTCCCACAGTCGGGTTCCCCTCTGCCCCACGTAATAGCTTATCATTGTGCAATAACAATGTCAGAGAAAAAACTGCACCTGATGCTCAATCCACCCTCTCTACAGAGGCCTGTTATTTATCAGCGTGTCGTGTTCTGTCGTAGCGGAGGTAAACAACTAGTTACAATTGAAATTCTGGTATTAGTCCAAAAATAGCATTCATAGCCTAAAAATTCCACGCTGACATTTACAATAGCGGCTCGATAAATGATACACTTAGCCTGTCTTTAAATAGGGTAATATGAAATCTGCAGGAGCCATTCCATTCTCAGCAAAGTCTATTCAGCTGTGTTGTGGGATTTTGGGACTGGCTCCTCCTCTGGGCTCGGTTAAGGTTTGGATTAGGGGCTGCTGCTGAGTTCGCCATGTGTGAGGCTCAGTCTGTTAAGCATCTGGCTAGAGACTTGTCAGTCGCTTTAATTTTTATACCCATTTCCCCATTGCTGAGAGCAAGAAAAAAAAAACACATTCATTTGTTATTGCTTGGGTCATTGAACCGTTGGAGACCTTCGTAGAGTGTCATCATATGCCGCTGCCATTGGATGAATAAGAACCAGTCCTGACATCAGAATACAAATTATGATTAGCGCTAAAAACCTGCGGTCCTGACTGCACTTGAAGAATGACGATGATCATTAGCTGGCTGATGAGCTGTTGACCCAACACTTGATCCCCGATGTCGACAGAAAGAGTTTAGAAACGTAAATATCTCTGAGACACCCAGCTCTGTGAGCTGTCAGGCAAAACCGATATCGGATAAGAGAAAAAGAAGACAAAAGAGAGAAGCCGCACAAGCAAGGCAAGGCAGTGATGCTAAATGCAAAAGGCCACCGTTCCCCTCGCTAGGTATCCTTCATTCCGACGCTGCCAGTCAGCCCCTGCCACCTCCCTGAGAACTTAACGTCTGGTCAATCAAAGACCCGCTCAACCTTGGAGTACGAGTTAATACCAGGCCTGGCACTTTTTGTTTTGCAGCTACAGGTAAGACTGAGACGTGTCTTTTCGGAAGCTCTTCTGGCGGGTTCGTCCTGTTCGTCCTGTCACTGAGTAGCCATCATGCCTGCTGTTCTATTTAAGCTGTCAAGCATCACCGCTGCAAAACGGGCCCAGCTGGATCACGACGAGCTTTCCATAGTATGATTGATGAGGGGAAGCTTGACGGAGTGAGGGCAATACAGCCGAGCCTTTGTGTCTTTCTGTATGTACACATCATTTTCTCCCATTTCACTGGAGGATCCGCAACAGCAGATTAAATGACAGAATGCATTTCCGTCAGCCCCGTGCAGATTTGAATTGAATGTGCTCAAGCAAATTTGTCTAACGATTCAATATAACCTGGAATTAAATATCCATGCTTGTATTCCATAGTTGTACAGCCATCCTGGTAGACTACAACATAATTGATATCTTCATGCATTAAAGTCACATTGTATCAGTCAGATGTAGTCGGATAGCAAGCGGTTACATTTTCTGCAGCAGTTTTACATAGAAATAAGATGTGTTTTCAGAGATGGTAGGGCCAAAGGCTTTAAAGGAGCAATAAGTACGATTTTACTGCCTAATAGCAGATATTGACTAAAATATTTTGGTGGGGGGTTGATAGAGTTGTTGATCCATACCACTTACCCAACAGTTACTTCAGCAAGTGCTGAGATTTCTGGCTTTCAGAACTCACTTTCCAGCCTGATTCTTTTGGAACAAAAACTCCTCACCCATTGGAGTTTCAAGACACTCCCAACCCCGACCCCCCCTCCCAACTCACATTTTAAACTACCTAACAATGGAGGACGGTGCTATAATCTAGTGATATATTCACTAGATGAATGACAAAATTTGACTTTACTGTTTGTCTAAATTACAGGTCACCGTAGCTTAAGGGGGCAAGTCCTACTGGACACCAATAGAGATCACAGATTACTTAAACCTCCTTTAAAGATACTCCCTAAACTAATATCTAGGTTTTCAAAGGTGTCACATTTCATTTTTTTTGTTTTTATTGTTTGGCTGAGTGGGGGTGTTCTTATCGTGTTCATTCACTGCTTTAATTTTGTGTTTTAAAGCATATACGTGCAAAAAAACAACAGTAAACAGGGCAGAACTCAAAAACAGGATATTTGAGTATCAGTTTGAGTATTATTAGATCAACACCTGTATTACAATGAAACTATTAATGCCTTTGGCAATAGAAATCGTGTAAAATCTATTCAGCTCTATTTTTTTCCATCCTATTTAATTATCCACCCATCCAATACTTGCAGTTCATTAGAGCACCCCGCAGACTCGCTTATCTGTGGCACCAGGGAAGTAATAATAGACAAATTGATAGTCTGAAGTGAGTCACATATCTGCATGCCATCATGCTGAACACCACGGAGCTCAGAATCAGCAGAGAAATACTTTATAACAAGCAATTTTATTGTTTATTCCCTAGGGTTTTATTAGTAGTCTCTGGAACTCTACAGTCATTAGCAATCTTATCTCCAAATTAAGACATCAATGTTTTGAATGTAGCAGTAGCACTTTTAATTAAGCTATCAGTTTTGATGGATCAGATGATTTTTAGACAAGCAGGAAGCAAACTGTAGATATCTTCATTTTTAAGAGACATGTTTATGCTCCTTAGAGAAAATTTTGATTTTGACATGACATGACATACTGCTACTTGTTAACTGTGACTGATAACAGAATAACAACGTTTTGTAACTACTACTTAAATATATTTATTATGTACATATACATATCGTTCGTGATAAGTGTCTAAGATGGAACATTTTAAGTAGCAAATAAATCCTCTGGCACACAGGAAGTGATGCGCCACTTACAGAAACGTCGCAGTACTCTTTTGTTTGACAAGTGACAAGTGCAAAAACACCACAGCAATGAGCGCTTAGCACCAAAGATGTAGGCAAAATAAAAAAAGACTTCCACAGCAATGTCACACAGGGTGGTAACAGCAGGGAGTTGACTATCCTGTGGGGACAGAGCCAATGCAGTAATGACGCAGAATGCAGATTAGTCCTATATTGGACATTCCTCAATTTATCACGTAAAAGTCAACATGCAATAGTTGGTGCCCTAGTTAGACTAATAACATGTCTAGAGAGTGGAACTAAACACTTCAGATTGAGCTATTATTGTCCAAGACAAAAAAAAAAAATCTACTTCATGTTTATTGTGTATTCTTGTATTTTATATTTTTATAATCTGTTTTTTGTGATACTGTAATGCTGCTGCAACCCCAGAATTCCCCCATTTTGAATTGATGATTCATTATAATAGTTTGTTCTTCTTGAGAGAAGAACATAAATGTTAGTAATCCATTTCTTTCCCGTGGTTCCCACTTTTAAAGTCTACTAAATGTGTTAAAATGGTTGGCAGCATTATGTTTCCACAACCCCACAATTATTTATATCCTACTTTATAGCTTTTATTGTTCTATTATTTTTTTTCTACTATTGTTATTCCTTATTTTTATATTATAGTTGTATGCTTATAATCTATCTCATTTTCCTTGCTGAATCCTATTATTTTTGCTGCTTCAAGGATCTAATTTCTCCCACAGGGATCAAGAGTTATCTTAAATACGCTGCTCTGGATTTGTCCATGTTTCATGCGATTGGCTATTTGTCACAAATCCCGCCCCTTTTACCTGAACATGCTCATAACTGGATTGGAACATCCTGTGTTGACAGAGCGAGTTGATTTTGTGAAGCCAGCTACCAAAAAGATACCCTGGGTATGTTGAACTTTCTTTGTGAAACAGGCCCCACTTTGACTATGATGTACTGTATATTCTGACTTTAGGCCCTAATGTTTTAAATCAGTCTAAAAAGGTAGTAAACTCTGTTCCTGCAAATAAAACAGTGGGTAAACTGAGTTTAGGTGGTTTACCCTCCACTACATCCCTGGTATTATGGCACCAATAGAAGCCTATGATGTGATAAGATACAGAAGAAGACATACAGTGATACAGGAGGCTGGTGAGGCTAAATTAGACAGCCCTCTCCATATGGGTGAAGCAGCTACAATCAATAAGAAAAGCTTTAACACGGCAAGGCATCTTTTATTTACAAAGTAAAAACGCCCCCCCTTCAAGTTCAAGGAAGGTGTATTCAGACTCTGGAACAGTACAAGGTGCCAAACCATGAGATCCTGCAGCCAATATGGTCTCTTTATGTCTTCCTTCATCTATCAACTTTGATGTCTGCAAGTTCTACATCAGCGTGGTAAGTACCTGTATTCGCTGTCACTCTGTTGCCAGACCTACTATAGCCAGATTGCCTGACCACTCTAGGGCTCCTTTAATGAGGAGTTTTCCAACTGGAACATGACCATCTTCTAATCAGTGCCTTCTTCAATGATTCAGGAAGAGGAGCAACTGCGGATAGAAGAACAATCTGTGCTTAACATGGTCTATCTAGCAGCACACACACAGAACACACACATTTCTCAACAAGCAGCAAATCCGTTGCTTACCCTCTGTCCAGGAAGACCTCGGCATCATTGATACAGTTTTTGTAAAACCGAATGAGAGAGACGTTATTTCAGCCTTTTTCTGAGAGTGTGGATCAAAGTGCTGAGAATGTGCATCAAAGTGAGCTCAACTGTATTTTCAAATAGTCGGGATCCAAGGCAGTCTGAATTCCATGTAAATGTGTCATTCACAAAGGAAAAGGGTTTGGGGGATTTCAAGAATGAAATGCAATTATTTGACGTTGACCTTGCGTTTGGTTTAACAGACGGTGGTTACATAGTACAGCAAAACAGCTGTCAACAATTTGAAGACAATGAAAGGAATGCTCACAAATGCTAGACACAGCCGTTCGGTAGATTACCACCACATATTCTTGCTATGAGTGCGTTCACAAAAAAACCCTTAAGAATATTGTACCTTTTATTATCAGTTTATGTTACTTAATGAATGACTTTTGACTCCCGAGTTCTCAGCTGGACAGTTTTAGAGTCTCAACCCGTGCACTTGAAAATGATTAATTGTTGATAATGCCAGTTGAGCTCGACCCCAAAGTGTTCCCATAAATGGAATCACAAGATGAAAAAATGAAAACCTTTGCAGTTAAAGGCCCAGGACAATATGTGAGTATGGTGTGGATATGGTGGATGGGGATAGGATAACTACTATTATTAGATTAATATTAGGCCTATGTGTAATCATTTTTTAAATGTAGTTCACTTTGAACTTTGATGTTGTAATTTAATTATAAAAGTATCTGCTCATTAGACTTCATGTCATATTTAATTACTAACTAGTGCCGTCATCTTCACCCAATATTAATTTCCCTTGCTTAGTAGTAAACATCGTCTTAGTCATAGTATTGTGGTACTACTTGGCATCCTGATACCAGATTGGAGTTTTTAGTGATACAAACATTTCCTGGAGGCAGAGTTGCCCTGGAGGGAGAAATAATCTCATTGGTTGATTTAAACCTCAAGAGGCGGAGCCAAAGAACCAGTTATTTGGCTCTCAGCCTTCATAATATTAGCTAGCTCCTCTCTTACTTGTTGTCTTTTTCACTGGACTTCAGTCTAACGTTACTTCAGCCAGAAAAACTGTGGTTCTTTGGCTCTGCCCACTGAGGTTGAACTCAACCAATGAGATTATTTCTGCCTCCAAGAAATGGAACTAAAACTCCACTCTGCACGATATAGTATCAGAGGGCAAAACTTTGGCATTATGTCAACTCTAATAAGCTAAATGTGAAAGAATGTATCCCACTACTGGATCTCTACTGAAACCGTGAATGACTCCTCTCACTGACATTATTCTTCTAATGCAGTGCTCCTAACTATTTTCTGAATGGGGCCAATTATGCCACATTAAGTCACCGTGAAGGCTGATATAATTGTTCAGCGCAGTCCAAGGGGGTGACATTGTCCCATATTGAATAATTTTCTATTTCCTCTATTTCTGTCCTCTTATGTGTGACCATTAATATACTGTCAGGTTTATCACCATTAAGGTTGAAGATGTTCCAGTTAATCCATACTTTAACTGCAGCCAGACATCAATAACAGTGTAGCAAAGCAAGATGAGGGAAACGTCTAGATGTAAAACAATTTGAAATCTTTTTTTTTTTGCCTTTACTTGTGCAAACAAGGCCACGTAATGGATGTTTCTATGGTTAAGCGAGCTTTTTTTCTGAGTGACAAATATTTCTGACTAGAATGTTTTGATGCTTTTTGACTGGCAGTTTTATAATATAAATTCATTTTCAAGTCGGTGCAATTTGAAAAAACGCTACTGTTGCCCGGATTTTTCAATACTTCTACACCCTCTTTATCCAAAACTGTCTGTGTCCATCTTTCCCCCCCAAACAGCCCTCTCATCCAATAACTAAGCATCCTACGCTTGCAGTGGGCAGACAATAATGCAGCATTTCTTCTGTATTAAAGTTGCATTATTGTGTTACGAGATCAATCCAAAATAGTTCTGTACGTTTCTTTTTGACAAATGGCTGAACCTCTAAAGCTGGGTTTTATAAGATAAGGAGCAGCCTATGGAAACGTGAACTTTTTTTCTTTTTTATC
>OOFE01017568.1:0-11304 GCA_900323365.1 Monocentris japonica
AGGACGCTGGCTACCTGTCTATCCCAGCAGTCAAAAAGAAAACTGCAGGTAACAGAGCCTTTTCTTACTGGGCTCCCTATCTCTGGAACAGTCTGATTGAGGCAGGCTCTATCGAAGTCTTTAAGTCAAGGGTAAAAACCCATTTATTCTCTTTATCATTTGACCAGCCTTGAGGGAGTGGCTCAGTCTCTTCTCAGAGTAAGGCTGGACTAGTTAGCTCATCCTAGCTCAGGTTCCTGCCGATGGATACTAGCATCCTGCCTACATGTCCTATTCTCCCGGTCTGCCTGTTCCTGTCCACTGACGCTGGTCATGTTTGTCTGTGTGAGTGAGAGAGTGTGTATGGGTGTCTCCTATCTGTTCCAGGCTGCAGCTCGGCAGAGTTGGCGTCTGCATGGTCCCCCACTCCTAGGACGATGCTGACTGAGCAGGCGTTTGCGTTCTCCTATCTGGGCAGTGTTGGCGTCTGCGTGGTCCCCTAGTCATATGATGACACTGACTGAGCTGTGATGCCCCACATCAGATCTGGATGTCCCACCATAATAAACTTTTATGCATTGTGTATACGCTGCTTGCTAAAACTGAGTAGTCCCTCCCAAGGTTTCTTCCAATTTTTCACAAGAAGGTTTCTTTTGGGAGTTTTTCCTTGTCCTTTGTTTAGGGTCCAAGGCTGGGGGATGTCGTGTACTAACTATTATTTTTTTGTTACTGTTCCTCTGTGTCTTTGTGACATCACTGTCAGTTCTTAATGGTATCAGATATGGGTTGCATCCTAGAATAGATCAGTCATCCAAAAACCCCAGATATGAGCAGAAATTCAGAATTAAGCATGAAGGCCTGCAGTGTGACCATGGCCTAAATGTTAGTAGAGGCAGGCTTGTGACCTGAGGGTTGCAGATTCAAATAACTAGACAGGGTGAGGAAAGAGAATGAATAATGCTCTAAACTCTTTCAGCAACTACTATCAAGGTGCCCTTGAGCAAGGCGCTTATCCCCCATTTGCTTCAGAGCAGTGGCCAACAGTAGAAGACTGGGTATACTGGGCAGCTCCCAGGTGGGAACGTGGGGAACTGTGTAAATGTGAAGCATTGCTGTTAAAGAGTGTGCACGCTCAGCAAAACCTTTCCCTGAATAACTAAAGCTCAAAAAGATAGATGGGAAACTTGTTGCAGCTGAGAAGAAAAGACTGAACTGTGATCCACTCACATGAAGTTACACTGAGTTAGTCATTGCTGCTGGCTCACATTCTTGACTCAATCATGATTTTAAATGCATTTACTGAAGCTATAAAATGTGATGACTGTATTCAGGTGCTACTCATGCTTTACCATCTGTGTTCAACCTGCATGAAACTAAAGAAGCAGCATTTTAATGTTTCTTACAAAGTCTAAAACCTCAATGTCATGGACAGCGCTACTGGCTTCGCACTAAGATCATTTTAGTCCTATTTTAAAGTAGATAATCTTAGTGCCGAGATGTACTTGGGATTCTGCGCCCAGGGCTGTTAATGATATTTTTTTTTTATCCCTTCTAGTTTATGAACTTCATGCACTGTCTGTGTATAATTTAATATACAATACACGTCTCAGGCACTATATTCAGCCATTATTCTCCATCTCCATCCTGCCTCAGCGGGTCTCTTGCAGAGCTAATCTGGGTCAAAGCACTGACTACTGAGAAGAGCCCATCCTCATTACAGTCACCACCACTGAGATCGCAAAAGCCTTTCATGTTCGTCTTTGACCTGAAAGGTAAATACACTCGAGATGCAATTTAAATCCATCACAGGCCCACAACACAGAAGTGCCTCGCTTTAGAGGTACAATATGACTTCTGATCAAGGCAATAGCCTTGACCACAAGACAGTCTGCATGTAATGGGATTACAGTGATCTGATTATTTTAAAAAAGGTAACTATAATAATAATAATAATAACAATAACAATAATAACAATAATAATGTTTTGTAGCAGTGCTGGTTCGGGGTAATAAACAAAGGTTTTGGTTCTATTGCAGGTTGTAGTGCTTGTAACATTTTACTATTATGAAATTCTCCTTAGAGCAGGTAAGAAGACATACAGTACTTGGTCTGGCCCGGACAGCTCAGTTGGTAGAGCATGAGACTCTCAGGGTCGTGGGTTCAATCCCCATGTAGTGTAAAAACTCTAACTTGTAAGTCGCTTTGGATAAAAGCGTCTGCTAAATGACTGTAATGTGATGTGAGGTTTCCGCTGACAGGACCAAACACAGGATGTAGCTCTTAGCAACTCTCATAGATGTGATGCACAGATTTATTAGGACATTATGAACGATTTCCATAGGAACGTTACTGGTATCTTTTTGTTGAAAACATGATCTAAACATCTCAACATGGTTCTATTTTCCTTTAGATTTTGGTGCCTGTTGGGCGTGGCTGGACAAACGCACGTGTGCTCAGCCAATTTTCCCTGAAAGGATGATAAATAAAATGTGGTTCTGTTATCCATTTCATTTGTGTCTTTGGCATCCTGGCATTTTTTTTTTTTTTTTGTGGCTTGTTAATGTGTTTTGAATTGAGATGTTTTAATAAGTGATATAAACGTTTTTTTTATAACTCACTGTCTTAAAGTTTTCCATTTCTGGGTTTTACATTTGTTATGTGTGCAACTAAACTAAACTAAACTAAACTAATGGGCTTGCATTGGTGATATTGAACTAAACCTGCTCCTTACAAACGAGGCAAAATGCAACACAGACTCTCAAGAACTTCAGCATTTAGTTGCTTTGTTCGGTGTAACCTTTTGTCATCGGATGATTTCAATCGCCAAGTGCAAGAAACGTACATGAATGTGTCTTGGTGACCTTGGTGCCGATGCGTAGTGACAACTTACAAATGGACATTGGAAGATATATTGTGGACGGTAGGAAATAAAAAGGACGTTTAATTAATTTACCTCTAGCGGGAAACGATCCAGTTTTTACATCCAAAGCAGAGAGGCTTCTGTTTTGAATTCAGTGTTTGTCTGCACACCAGCCGCTGGCTCATTTCCCAACCGTTTCTAAGCCTCCTGTAATATGGATATGTAGGGCCGTTCCCCTCGCAGTGAATCCATATGCAACAGAATCATAATGAAGAGAAAGTGCTTTCAAAAAAATGCAATTACTCTCTTACAGAAGGGCTCCTCAGTGCCTCTGATGAGACGCCGTTCTAATAAGCTGGTGTGTTGAACAACAAAGCCGTTTGGTAAACACCATTGTTCATTTGCCTGTCGACATCCAGGCAGCATATGGACCCACATGGACGCTGTTACGCTGGTGTGTGTTGTGCAAGTGTGTGTGTGTGTGTGTATGTGTGTGTGAGCGGATATGTTGTGGCAGGGCAAACAGGCTATAGATTAAATGTGCCTACAGTGGGAATGTTTTCATGTTTTATGTTTTTACAAGGATGAGCTTTTTAAATGTATTTGACTTTGCTGACCTGAACGAGACAAATTTCTACACCGCTGAACAATACAGTGACTCTCTAACCTTGAGTCTGTATGTGTGGCTGTTAGTCAATGTGGCTTGAATAATAGCCAGGAAGAGATGAAAATAAACAAAGACGGATTTCATATGGAACATTGTGCAGATTGGAGAAAGATGATGGTATCAAGAGCAAATGAACCAAACTCTTTGCCAAAATAGTGGCGAGAATTGGTTCTAAGTAGCTGGATTCAGAGGTTTCCTAAAAAAAAAAATCCAGACAAATAAGGCTCTGTGTTGGCTCTCACGTTGTTTATGATATGAGGGTTGCTGCACGTCTGATTGAGGCACTGACATGCAATCTCCTCGCCAGAATTACAGTGGATGTATGCACCCAGATTGAGGGGAAATGTTAATAGAGTTCACAGGGAGGGAGCTGCGGAAACATCAGCAAGTAAACAGCGCTGCATCCAGAAGAAAGCAAATCTCCTCGCAGCCAGCGAGGAGTTTTACCGACTGCATCTCTGCCCGGTTCGATGTGTTTACTTATTCATCAAGGTGGAGAGGGCCAGCCAGTTTCTCAGACTCTGGGCTCCAGCAGTTATCCTCCTCCTGCTGCTGGACAAGAGGGCCAGACCCCGAAACATGGGAGCAGGCGAGACTCCAAGCCAAATATTCACAGTTGTCAGCATGCAGAGTTAAAGGGTAATTCTGGGATTTTTAAACCTGGGCCCTATGTTTACATATTTTGGGGTCTAAATGACTAATAGGTACAAAAAGTTTTGGTATTGATCCAGTAGATCACCTCAGCCAGCAGCCACGAAACAGGCTGCAATGGCTGCAACGTAATCCTTTGGGGCAGCTGCGCTCGATCAATGTACGTCCACTAAAAGTGCTTGTTTTTGCCACTGACAGGCTCAGATTGTTCTTCCAAGTGTCAGACAACATTACAGAAAGGATCCCTACAGAGATAGACCTTTGTTTAACCAGAAACAGAAGTCCCACTCTGAGTTAGTCTTCTCCTTGAGCAAGACTTCTGTTTCACTTCAAGAATTAAAAAAAAGCACTCGACAACCCATTCGAAACACATCCTGAGTTTCAGAGACCTCTTTTGTAAAAATAAATGAAAGGTGACATGACATTCCCAACAAACCTTATTTTATCCAGGGAAGTTTTGCTAAGCACGCATGGACTCTTTTATAACATCACCCTGCTTCACACGTGCATGCATGGTACAGTCACAGTTTTTTTTTTTAAATGGGGGGTTAAATGCCTTGCTCAAAGGCAACCCAGTGGTAGTTGTTGAGGGAAGTACCTGGGATGTGTTAATAATAATAAGGAAAGTTTGCAGAGCATACATACTCTGCAACACTTGTTATAAGGGTGTCGGACAGACAGGGGCCACACATGTGCCATGTTTCATTTTAGAGTCCACTGTGCTGTTTCACGTAAAGGTCTCAGCTCCGTTTAGTTTTACTGCTGTTAGTTTCACTTGACGGACAGGAGAGGTTTGTTTATATGTAGGCGCTCTCAGCCTACTGGAGCCCCGAGCAGATGGGAGGAAGTGGGCTGGCTGTGACAGAGACAGCAGAGAGCAGTTCAGCGTTTGCTGAACATGTCATGTTCATAGTTAGACACATGCTTCCACTGTTGGCCACTGGAGCAGTTGGGGCTTATGTGCCATGCTCCAGGGCACTAGCTGACAAGGGTGTTACTTATTCACTTTCCCTGCCCAGGTTTTCCTAGTCGGTCCAGGGATTTAAACCGGCAACCTTCTGGTCATGAGCCCACTTGTGCCAACACAGGCTCCTGCTTGCCCCGTTGGCTGCTGATATACCTGGGTGTAAATGTGTTTGTCTCGCCAGTTATGGATGTACTCTGACTCATTAATCTTTCATCGGGCAGAGGAGTGCCCGTGGAGAGCTGATTCTTGGCACCGTGACGGGAGGGAGAGTACAGCAAACACATTCTGTGACTGCAGCTCTCTAGTCCACATCTAATCAATTCCCCTTTTATTGTATTCCAGTTGCTGTAGGGCAGTAGGGCTGGTATCAATTTCTATTGACGGAGAAAACCAGGCGGGTCCTGGGAAGCGTCAAGGTAGTTTGAATCACGTTTTCAATAACAAATGGCCCTCTTGTGACAAGTCAACAATTCCCCAAGGTGAGACACGTGCTTTTTATCATTCTGGGTACCTGACAATGTGTGTTGCATCAATACAAAAAGCTGTTCTATCTGCCTGCAGGGGAAACTGATTATACATCTGAAATGAAATCGCCTGTGAGGGAAATACAGAAGTCATTAGCTGTTCTCAAACCCCATCACCTTTCCTCAGGTCTAGCAGCAACAGGGGAAATCCTTGGCAAAGTAGGCGCCAGTAAAAGGGTGCAGTCTCAAAAACCACTACTTTGGGAGATATGGGAAATAGAAAGATTTAGAGACGCAATAGAATATGGGGGAAGAGGATGTTGGTCTCCATGGCGACCAGTGTAATGGAAACATCAGTGGGAGCTCAGTGGCACTGAGAATCTTTGTGACTCTAAAATGATGCCACACGGTTTAAAATTATCCCACAGCTCAGCGGTACAGTCACAGACAGAGGTGTTGCAGCGCATTAGTAGGACTGGGCTTCCAGAACGTTATGGCTAAGATCATGCTCGTTCTATGGTCAAGTCAATGGGCGCTGATGATCTGGGGATGAGATGATTTAGGGAAACGATGAGGCTCCGTTCACACTGCATCCCCCCCTCACATGTGACACACAGCTGAAGTTTTCATCAGTGTGAAGAGCAAAAAGCTGCATGGAGTCACATTTTTTTCAATTCCAACATGGACCAGATGGATTTATGGTACAAAATTGGATCCCGTGGAACGCGACCTACATGTGACCGGCATTTAAACGAATTTGAACAAATCGGAATTTGTCAGCGTTACCATGACAATACGTACATTTTATGTCATTCACCTGAGTCTTAATTTTGTCCCACAGCAGCTGAGCGGCAGCATCGCTATTTGGCAATGGAAAGATAGCCAAATAGCTGACTTTGTCGCCGACTTGCACAAAAGCTTAGCAGCATCCAAACAGCAGAGGCTCATATAAGAGTCCCTTCCATGATAGCTAGATGTCTTTTGTTATCGTTACTCTGTCTTTTGGACTGTCAGTTAGTATTGGTATTGGACATGAGCTACAACCCACAACAGATATGAACAGTCATCCAAAAAAATCCGATATGAGCAGCAGTGTGAATGTAGCTCAAGAGTGCAGAGCAACAAAACCATGACTGCCAAGGTTATACAAGGGAAGCTGCTACGATGAGATGAACATAATAGGACACTAATAAATCCTCCGGAGATCACTGTTAGTTCAAAATGATGTTTCCCAGCATGCTCATCTGACAGGCACGCAGGAGGCTGAGTGCTTTTCACCTCAACTTTTCACTGTCTGTCCAAATTGTCTCGTCCCGTCCCGTCTTGGCTTTTATGTATTTTTTACTTATTTTGTTCCTGTTATATTTGCCTGATTTATCCTTTTTTATCTCTGTTTAAATTCATGATATTTTTATTGTTTAACTTATTGGCTTTGATTTATTATTATTTTATTGTATGTGAAGCAGTTTGATCTGTGGTTTGACAAGTGCTTTACAAAAGAAAGTTCATTATTTATTATCAAGTGTTACGTTTCATTGCACACACCCCCCCCCGTCATTACAGACCATCCAGGGTTTCTTCCTGACCCATCCTGACACGCCAGCCGTCAGTAAACACACGTCTTCAGGAAATGTGCACAAGAAGCCCTGAAGCAGCTGATAGCGCAGCAACCGCCAGATTTGATTTGATTTGATTTGATTTGACTTGATTTGATTTGACAAGTTTTCCATTGTGGTCCTCAGTGGAAGACAAAATAAGTTGACATGCAACATGAAATACAATAAAACCACAATCAGAAGATCACAGGATATTTTTTTACCTGCTACATCACTGCGTTAATCTCCAATTACTATATTATGAGGGATGTACCTTTTTAATTTATCACAATGTCAGTCTAAAGATAGCATGACTTTATCCAGCACTTTATTATATTAACCTTTCTGACCCATTTAGAAGGACATTTCATCACATTTTGAGTTATTACATTATTGGTTGCTACAAGCCCCCCTGTTGCTGGAAACCATAAAACCTGCCACGCTGAATTAATGTGTTCCACGAATTTAGCGCTGAACGATATTTCACCCTCCTGACGGGGGACATCGTCTCAAGTTTAAGGTTTTCTGTGCTGTAAGCGAATATCGTCCAAAACAGTTTTGGTTTCGTCTGTCTTGTTCAGAAGATTAACTGAGGACAAACACAAAGCTCTGCAGTCGATCCCGCCTGCAACAGGGCGTTTAAACTGGGGTTACGAACATGGTGGAAGGACACCTTTTTCATTTCGTTTCTCGTCTGTGAGAAGAGTTTTTCTTCTACCGAGAGTGACGGTTCCCTTCTTGACTGTTTTTTCATTTACTGAGAGCAATCTTGACGAGGAGGGAGCGCGGTATCAGCAGGACGGGAAGGAGCATGACACCACAACCTCACTTAGACTCTTTAAGCCATCTGAGGCCAGCCTCGCGTCCAATCTAAAGACTGCATGCCTGTCTGGAAGAATAATGAGGTTTACTCAGACTACCAGCATAGGAATCCCCTGCAGGAAGTGTAAACCATCTTCTTCTGCTCACCAAATCAATTCTAATTTTGTTCTGCAAGTCAATACTCTCGTCATATCTCTCGTTTCCTTCAACCGCATTACTTCACACGCCTTCGTCTCTGTCCAGAAGGTAAAACAAATCCCGTCAAATCGCAACTATCACAATGTGAGACAATGTGCATTATACCCGTGTTTCAGAATGACTGTTGTTCATTTCCATTTTAGGCACTGAGCTGATGCCCTTCTCCAGAGGGACCCAGGACACATCCCAGTTACAGGACAGTCTCTGCATGGCCATGTGATTGATAATCAGCAAAGTTCTAGTTTTCTGGCTGAAATGTTTCCCCCATGTCTTACTGGGGCATTAAAAGAGCCTCAGAGAGATCTCCTCACAGGGACCCTTAATCCTCCACGCCATTCTTTGCTCTGCTCATGTAGAAATACACAGAGAAAGTGGGCATTCAGCAGGCGTGTGGTACGCTCACATAACCCACTCGTAGGAGCCCAGACGGCGTGTATTTTGAGATTTCTGGTGCATCTAAACAAGGCTTCCATTTTGTAATTTTTCCAGCCTCCCTCTCTCTATCAGAAATGTCAACGCTTTGGCATCCACAGGCACACTTTGGCTGTCAACACTGTTACTAAATTTGTTACTTTGGATTGCTAACAGCCATTTAGACATTTAGAAAACATTGCTTCTTGTCCTAAATGACAAATTCTCCATTGCCATCGCTGCTCAGGGGTGAGAGCGTCTCTTTAAATCGGTCCATCTTGGATGAATTGTATTTAGCGCCAGAAGGGACATGAGGTTTTAGTGTTTTCACCAGAAATTCCACCTCATTACTACTACAACAAGCCAATGAATGCCCTGTGGTCCTGTGCTGCTCCACTGAGATTTCTCCCTATGAAAAAAACTACGCTGAATTTCACGTATCCAAACAGATGTCAAATCAAATCAAATCAAAGATGGCTGGCTGACAGACGCCTCGACTTCCTCGTGTCACTCTGCTTCCGAGCAATACACTCTGCTGCCGTCAACAGTCGAAAGGAGGCGTCTGTCAGCCATCTTTGATTTCATTACATTGGAGATATGGGGTATACCTTACTTTATTTGTGGAGCAGCACAAGGGACAACAACTGATATGAGGGGTCCCAAAGGGTCCTGGATCAGCGCTTGGTGCAAGAGTGCAGCTCATCCGTGTCCATCATCACATTCTCAACATTTTCTGGTTTTGTTTTGTTTTGTTGGGACTCTGCCTTAAATAAATCTGGATCTGGAATAACAAGAACATTTTCAAAGAACAATTCTCATCATAATCACTTCGGCGTCTGTGGGGAGTTTCAAAATTCATTACATTCAAGTTGCTCCAAGAAAGAGTTGAGCCAAAGATTCTCTAGAAAACAACGTTCAGCTCTGCGGTGTCGTATCTGATGCTTTGCTCCCTGAGAGGCGTCACATGTTGGCGGCGTCCGCGATAATAATCAAAAGGCGCCGTCAAGAAACTCTGAAACTAGGCCTTCCAAAGGCGGGGATGCCTGGAACGCTTTGGGATGAGACGGGATCAGAACATTAATTCTTAAGGAGCTGTGCATGGAGTCGTCTTTTGGGACACTTTAAGCATCGCAGGAGCGCTGAAGAGCTTCGGATCTTGCACACCATAGCTCAAAGAGACGCAGAAGAAAAGCTCCCATACTGTCAGTTTGTTTAAATATAATCTGCCCTTTTCTGCGTTAAACCTGACAGAGGCAACTTGTCTGGTGTTGTGATATAGGCTGTTTCCACCGTGTACCGCGCCATGAATGTACTGAGGTGGGCTGGTTGGACACCCAACTGTATTCGGTCAACCTTCACAGAGTGCTGGCAGGGATGTTTGTGTAAAAATACACCTGTCTTACCAGCTTAAATCACAAAGTGGTGCCCTTGAAAGCTCATAAAATGTAAAAAATGGGGGGGGGTGTGTGCCCTCAATAATTGGGAGTATCCTGCATTTTACCCTGTTCTCAGATATTCAAGTATGAATGTGAACACTGTCCCCTGTGGGCCGCTGTACATGATTCATAGGGGTCTGTGACCAGGCGACTCCAGTGCATTCTGGGTGAAAATAATAGTGTCGTATTTGATCAGTAAACAACCGACCATGCAGCCTGAAGTAGTGGGAAACGTTGGCACCGTTCACACAGCAGTAGGAGAAAATGCCGACCAACACAAACCACCGGGTCAACAAAAGTAAAAGAACCAGGGAAAAACGAGGGATAGAAGACGGACTGGTTGGGACAGAAAAAAATAGTTGTATTGCTGTATGGCCCTAATAATCAGCTCAAGGGGGCAAAAAATGCCCTCTAGAAAAAATGTCTTACCCTGCTGCACAGCATTCAATCAAAAGACCAAAGGCTGATGATGCTATAGGACCAGAATGACACAGCACAGTATTTGCAATGGAAAAAAGTTCAGGAGCTCACTAACAGGCAGACAGAGGTCTGTGATGGAATCCCCACTGGGATTTGCGAGTCAAGGTGTGAACGTCCAACCCTTGGCCTGTCCACACCTCAACAGGGTTCAGTTTGTGCAGCTTGTCAAAAAAGAGGTGAATATTCTTCCTAATTGGTGAATGAACCCCTCAACCAGAACCACCTTAAGAAGTTCAGCACATGTAGGGAATTTGACGTGCATGCTCTTCACGGTTCAGAAGGTCGATGCTAATAGAAATGGTTCATGGTATGAAACTGGAAGATTGATGAGCTAAACTAATTGTCCTTCTGGCTTCAGATTAATGTGTGTTTAGTGGTTGAGTGGACTTAAAAGTGTTATTGCTCTTTATGTATGATTGTGTTGGTGTAGTTTGACCATTAGATACTGTTCTTTTTCTGCTGAGTGGGCCTTAGTGGAGCCACGAGTGCACGGGTCCCCTTTAGTGTATTATTATTATTATTGTTATTATTGTTATTATTATTATATTGCTATTATTATGTTTATTGTTATTATTATTATTATTGTTATTAGTATTATTATTATTGTTGTTGTTATTGTTATATTGCTATTATCATTTTTATTGTTGTTATTATTTTTTTTTATAGTAGCAATAGAGGTTATAGGAGTATTAAAGGGCCAATAAGTAAGATTTTTCCTGTCAGAACAAAATGACAAGGGTTGGGTTGTTGACCAATACCAATGAATCACCAACT